>CM077244.1:27486648-27579148 GCA_039654775.1 Spinibarbus caldwelli
ATGTTTTATTCTTTCTGAAACTGTGAGAAACATTTCCTGTAAACGGTGTTACGTTTTGTTTCTTTTCACATCTTGAGAAAGAAGATTCTGAGCACTAAACATTCTCCATGAGGACATATGTCTGGTATAAGACAATGAGGAAATCATTATCGAAATCAGCCCAGCTGTTTTTTTTAAACACATATACATATATAGTGTTTATCGGTTTTGTATCACACACCATCCATCATAATTTTGCATGAATGTTGGGTGCAGTTTCGACCGTGCTTGGGTGGAGATGTCCTGCCTGAGGGTTTCTGAAAGGAAATCTCACAGGTGTCAGACCCTCAATAGCAACACGAGAATTATATCTGTATGTCCTTTGTCCTGGTAAAAAGAAGGATTTTCCACAGACATCCCAGAAAATTCCCATTTTAGAGACTGTGTTTCTTTATTAAGCCATTCCGGGGGTATAAACAGATTAGTCACATCACAAAACAACCAGATAACATTACCAAACTATTTATGTTTTCTGAACAAAATATGAGTACGCTTTTTAAATTTGCTAGGTTGTTGCTTTGCTTTTTTTTTTTTTTAGGGTGGTTGTTGCTAGGGTGTTTTGTTTACCTCTAGTGCAGTGTATTCTTTTCTCTATGGAAAAGAAATATACTCTAAACTCTTAAAAATAAAGGTTCTTCATTGGAATTGTAACATCTATGGAATGTTTTTATTGCACAAAAGATTCTTTGTAGTGAAAAAATGTTCTTTAGATTATTAATAAATGTTCTTTATACTAAGAAAAATAGTTCTTTCTTCTTCTGGAAACTTTATGAGAGTACCTTCTTTTTTTAAGTAAAGTTTATATATTGGCATCTATATGGTTCCATGAAGAACCTTTAACAGTCAAGGAGACTTTCTATTCATAAAAAGTTCTTTATTGTGGAAAAATGTTATATAGACGAAATACTTCCAAGGCACTCACGTGGTAAGATAAAAAGCCTTTAATGTACCAGGCTTAAAGCATTACAAAATCGTTAAAAGTAGATCTACGCGTTTCAGCAAAAACAGCCTTCTTCAGGACACACATCAATTGCTCAAACAGGTATTCTTAAACTGGTGTTAATTAATGAATCATCAAAAACAGCTGGTTAATATGTAGGTGTGGCTAAGACTAGCTTAGTACAAAAAAATAAATAAATAAAAACGAGGGAGAGATTTTTTTTATTTTTTAAATTTAAAAAAAAAATAAATTTATTTTTAATTTTTAATTTTTCTCTCCCTCGTTGTTTTTTTTATTTCTTATTTTTTTTTTGTACTAAGAAGCTAGTCTTATAGCCACACCTCCATATTAACCAGCTGTTTTTGATGATTCATTAATTAACACCAGTTTAAGAATACCTGTTTGAGCATTTGACGTGTGTCCTGAAGAAGGCTGTTTTTGCCGAAACGTGTAGATCTATTTTTAACTATTTTGTAATGCTTTAAGCCCGGTACATTAAAGGCTTTTTTATCTTACCACGTGAGTGCCTTGGAAGTATTTCGTTTATATAAATGGAATTTTTTTTTTTTACCTCCACCACATCCAATGAGCACCAGTGGCTTTACAAAGACACCCGTGTAGCACTCTATGCTTCTGTTTCTTGTAAGTGGAAAAATGTTCTTTAGATTTTTTTTCTAAATGTTGTTCACAAGAAAAAATTACTTATTCAAGAATTGTTTCTTTTGGGAACCAAAAATATGGGAGTCTGTGGGATTTTATCAACTACCAGTCAAAAATTGCAAGTTTGCTCCATTAAGACATGCTGACTTGCAGTATATGCACAAATTAAATCAGAAGTCAATGGGAACCAAACTGTTTGGTTACCAACATTCTTCAAAGTGTGTTCTCTTCTCCTCAGCAGACGACTGAAAGTCATGCAGGTTTGGAACAACATGAGGGTGGGTAAATGACCGAAATGTTCATCTTTGGGTGAACTATCCCTTTAATATTGCGTTTTAATTCATGTTTAAAAAAAGTTGTTTCTCGTGTCATTCCGTGCATGCTTTTGGGTGTATCATGAGTTGCAATAAGCAGCTATAATACCTTCCCTGCTCTTAAGAACTTTGATCAAGTCTTGACAAAGCTGTGGTGAAATTCTTGTGTAAAATTGTTTTAATGCGCACTAATTGCATTTCTCAATATGAAAGTTGTTCAGCACATCAAAACATTCTCTGATGTGGGGGAGGAACCTGACACTTGACACGAGGAAGTTGTTTTGATCCATCCCGTCAGTCACTTCCTCTGTTTTCCACTGACATCCAACTGTATTGAAAACGATATGTCAACGGACCGGTTCCACGTTCACCACAATGGCAGAAGTACTGACAAATGCACCAGTGACCCTTGTGACAAATACTTAATTGCATTGAAAGTACACTTGTAGTGTACTTAATCTTAGAAGTATATTTAAAAACTGTATACTTGCAGATGATATAATATTAATGAAATAAAAGGCCACTTACTTGACTTAAAGAGATACTTTCATGACTGTTTCTTTACAAACTTTAGTACTTTTTAAAAAGAGCACTTTGTAATGTCAAATTAAAAATCCTAAAGTTCTTTGTTTATTAATCTTTTGTGGTGTGCACTTATGTTGACAAACATACAAAAGCAGATGTAAAGTACATGATTATGATTTGAACTGTATAGTGTGCTTTTCAATGTTTAAAGTTAGTATTTAAATTACTAAACCGCAACTTCATCTTTAAAAATGTGCAAAAGCAAATATATTTTAAATACATTATATACAATTTTCAATAGAAGTTACATTTAAAGTATATTTTAGTTTATCATAAACGCTTGTCAGTACATTCAGCATATATTTCAAAAACAACAGAATTAATTCTGAAGTTACATATGAATATTAAGTGGGTCCAAAAACTCAAATTAAGCTAACTGCATTTTAATATAAATAAATAAACCCAATACACTGCTTTATAAACCGAATACAAGTTGAGTACTCCATCTTAAGCTGGTTGCCTTTAAACTTGTTTTCTCAACTTTTTTTTTTTTTTTTTCTCTTACAGTGTATAATAGGCCTACATTTAATTTGATTGCAATTAACAAACCAGTAAGTGTCTGCAAACGTTACATTAGGTATGTTACATCCATCATATACTTTTTATTTTTTTTTTATTTAAAGTTTGCTCAAGTGCACTTTGTTCATAAAGTCTGCCAAAGCCAAAACAAAACGTTATCGACTCATTCTCCTGAGAGCTTCCTATGAAGTACAATCGAAGCGTGACATGCTGCCGCCAATGCAAATGCCCGCGAACAGCACTGTGTAATACAGATTCATCATTGTTGACTGTAGAGACAGGTTTATGGTGCTGATGCAAAGAGTATCATCCCCTTCACCCAACCTGTTCAGCAGCTTCCCACAGGACAGGTTTGGAGTCAAGACATCCTGGCACGTGAAGAGAAAACGCTGTTGTCCCTTTAAGGGCCACTGGAATGTGGACGTCCCCTCCACCACCCCCTAAAAAGCCGGCGGAGCGCTGATTGCACACCTGTGCAGGAGCTGTCCGGGGCCTCCACCTACTGCATTCCTGCCCCTACAGTCCCACTGCATGCTGGGACGTACCTGCCAAACGGGTACACTGCAGCAGTCGGGCAGGTCCTAACAGGTATCCTATTCCCATCTCAGAAATCCCTGGTATGCGGCATACCTCCCCGTCTTTCTTATAGCTGGCCCTGCATGTGCTTTCAGAGGAATGCGATGGACAGAAAAAAATCACGACACCATGCACTCTTCGTGCCTGAGCCTGCCTCACACTGTCAGGTTACAACTTCAGCTGTCAAAGTACTAATGTAGACCCCAACAGCAAAAATATATACACTTTAAGATACTTTTAAAAAGAGTACATATTATGGAAATACTACTCAATATACTTAACTGAATGCAATGTTTTTGGATACTTAATTGCATGTTAATTACAATTTAGGAAAAACGTATTATAGTTTAAATTTAAACTTATTACACACACACACATATATATATATATATAAATAAATAAACACGCATATATAATATACACACACACACACACATATATAACAAGCAATCGTTTTGAGTTATGATAACTTCTAACGAAACTATGCACCAACAGACTGAGTTAGAGCTTAACAATTTGTAGCATAAACAAATTTATAAGTTGATTACTCTAAAAAATTAAGTTGCTTTAATGACTAATGGAGTTGTGACACTGGAACCAATTCATCTTATCTTTTATTTTCATATATTTATATATTATATTCATCAAACTTAAGATTGTTTTTGACCCACTTAGGACTTAAATAACTTAAGATATACTTATTTATTTTTAATTTCAGAATTACTTTTGATGTCTTTTAAACATTAAATAAAAGGTTAAAGTACTGCTGAATGTACTGACAAGCATTTCTGGTAAACTAAAATATACTTTAATGGCATTTAATGAAACTTGTATGTCATGGATTTATATATGTCTGGTTTGGTAAAGTTGCAATTTAGTACTTTTAAAATGTATTAAATTATATATTAAATCTAATATTGAATAACACACTACAGTTAAAATTACAATCAAGTACTTTACATGTGCTTTAGTATGTTAGTCAACACATCAAAATAAGTGCAACAAAAGATTATTAAAACAATGATTTAAAATGTATTTCAAAGTAAAACATTTAATTTGACATTATCCATAAGTGCACTTATTAAAAGTTGACTTAAGTGTGTTAACAAACATCTATGAAAGTATCTCTCTTTAAGTACACTTAAGTGGCCTTTTATTTCATTTCAGTTTATAAATATACTTTTAACATTTGAAGTCACTTCTAGTGCACTACTTGGCTGGGGCTGGGGATGTTTAGGTTTAAGTACAAACTAAATAGTAGCTAACCCTGATTCAAACTAGCAGAAGTTTCAATAGAGGGCCTTGACTTTTGTTATGGGTTACAAATGTTTGCGTAAGTAGTCTTAAAGGAGCCCTGGCTGCTATAGCTTTTGCTTGTGTGTACATACAGTCTGTAATCCAGTCCTATTGTTGCATTCTGGCTCTCTGTACATCCTGTCCCTTTACTGTGGGCAGTCCAAGCATGGTGAGACAGGCTTATTCGGTGTTGCGGTTTTTCCGCATTAGCCATAAGCCTTTGGGCAAAGCTTGGAGAATACCATTTTGAGGACCCCACCTGTATTTATTTAGCAATTTCATTTGCACGCAGTAGTGGTGAAAACACCAGGTGCTCTCAAAGTGAGATTAGAAAAGATGGGCTGTAATCATGAAGACATGCTAAACACCCATATCAAGATCAAAAACATGGTCTAAGTGGATCTACTGTGATGCTTGATCTGACATTTTAGCTATTTAGCCCATGCTAATGTTGCCAACAGCCATTTTATTAGTGGTGTTTGCCAAGCCAAGGATCACTGTTATTATTGCTCATAAGGTTAGTGATTTGAACCACTAAACTTATTAAACTTTGGCACATGACTCATCTTGCACCTTTGTGCTACAAACATGAATGATACCTCAAGTAATGCTAAAAAGCACAATTTAGCAATTAGCATTTAGCATAGCAAAGCCCTGGCAACTTTTGCATGGATGTGCACTGCTCAAATTTTCTTAAATGTCAAATTTAGGCTATATTACAGTGTAGTTACTGTTACCTGAAAAACTAAAGCTATTATGGTCTAAAAATACGGAATCATTTTTGGTCATTGAAATGAAACGAAATATAAGTAAAAATTAGAAAGTGAAAAGTTTGTTACTAAAGTACCAATTGTCCATGTCCTGTCATTTTTATTTAAGTTTTAGTAATTTTGTGCTTTTAATTTATTTAGCTTTTTTTTTTTTTTTTTTTTTTTTTTTTTTTTTTTATACTTTTTTTCATTTTTAGTTTTCATTTTCATGATTTTAGGGTGACCAAAAGTCCTCTTTTTACTGTAATTTTAGTTTAAGTTTTAGTAATTTTGTCATGTGCTTTTTTTTTTTTTTTTTAAATATTTAGCTTTAATTTATTTTTTTACTTTTTTCATTTTAGTAATTTTAAGGTGACCATATGTCCTCGTTTTCCCGGACATATCCTAAACATTTGTCCATGTCCTGTAATTTTAGTTTAAGTTTTAGTAATTTTGTCGTGCTTTTTTTTTTTTTTTTTTTTTTTTTTAATTTTATTTAGCTTTAATTAATTTTTACATCCATACATCCTCGTTTTCCCAGACGTGTTCTGGCCAGGATTTCTAAATTACCTAAAATGTCCCGGTTTTGTCTTCAAAATATTAGTAAAAAATATTAGTGAAAATATTAGCAAAACATTAGTGAAATAATAGTATAGAAATAATACTAAAATATCACTTATATACTGTAAATATGCCTCCTGTTTACTTTCATATAGTTCAGTCTAATAACGGTTCAGAAATGCCATTATTACATCTCTTTAAGAGAGTCTTTCATTTAAATGACAAAGAAGCCAAACTTTGCTTCATTGCCCTAATGTACAGTCAGGAGTCTCAGTAGTCCTTTGTGAGCATTCAGAGAGCATGAGGTCAGGCCAGGGGTCTTCAGAGAGGGCAGAGCGTGGAGATGTTATCAGACTCATTCGGTCCCACTGCTCCAGTCCTCTTCCCTATCTGACCCCCTCTCCTTAAAGCAGGGAGCCATTGTCTTTGACCCAGCCTTTTTATTGCTTCTCTTGAATGGCTGAGCTATGCTTAAAACAAAGGCCTGTGTTTGCTTGCCCAAGGTGTCAGTCTTCAAACTCCGTCACAATGGATGCCCAGTGTTTACACTCCAGTGAACTGAGGTTTACCAAAGCTGCCGCAAATTGGTTTGTTTAGAAGGGGTAATGGCAAACATTACATTCTCTCACAATAGGTTCATTAAGGTGACAATAACCCTAGATAAACAAGTTATTATGCTCTCCATAGTGCCCCACTATCATGATCCTTCTGTATAGTCTCAAAACATTAAAGCAGGCTATATTGTGCATTTCAATAAGGAAAAGGTACATTTGTGGCCAAACGTTTGGAATAATTAAGATTTTTGAATGTTTTTGAAAAGTATGCAGTGCTCACCAAGGCTTCATTCAAACATAGTAAAAACGTATTGTGAAATATTATTGCAATTTAAATGAACTGTTTTCTATGTGAATATGTAATTTATTCCTGTGATCAAAGCTGAATTTTCAGCATCATTACTCCAGTCCTCAGTGTCACATGATCCTTCAGAAATCATTCTAATATGCTCAAGTAACATTTGATGATTATAAATGTTGAAAATAGTTGTGCTGTGTAGAAACCGTGATACATTACTATTCAAAAGTTTGGGGGTGAGTATGAAAAGAAAAAGAAACAAAGGTCAGGATGCATTAAATGGTTTAAAAGTGACAGAAAAGACATTTATGATGTTACATGAATCAAAAATATGAAAAATATACAAAAATATGAAGCAGCACATCTGTTTTCAACATTAGAAATAATGAAAAATGTTTTTGAGCAGCAGTCAGCTGATTATCAATGTTTCTTGAGTAAAAGTAATCACTCCTTTCCTCAAATCTGCACAATTTGATGTATTCATATCACAAACGTGTGGGATGATGCTACATTTTTAAGTTTTATGTCAGAAAATATAATAATGGCATAAAAGTATGAGCAATAGTGAACAGCACTAATACTATTTGGGTAATACAATATCCCTCCTCACATCATCTTTGGTATCAATGTTGCAAACTCTCGGTTGTGTTTTCAATATGAGTATTTTCTTATTTCCCATGTTTTGTCATCGAGTGATGTCGCCGTGTATCTACATGTTCACACCTGACACTCTGGAACAAAAGTGTCCATTTTCCAGGGCCTGAAAGTGTGGGGAATGTCACTCAGATTAATTTTTCTCACACAAAATTGCAACTAACTTTTTAAGGAACTAATATTGACTGACTACTATTTGACTTCTGGGCATGTCAGGTCTTGATGATTTGAATTTCTGAAGAATCAAAATAGTATGTGTGTTATTTATCGTGGTATTACCCAACTGTAAACCTGTGAACCACTCTTTATAATATTAACATGCAATTCAAAGTAAAATTCATTTGTGTATTGAAAACCTTTTTGATTTCCAGCTTCTCTGGGAGAGTCCATTATCATTGCACCTGAATAATAATAATCCAGCCTTTTGTGGCTTTCTCCATTCTGCCCTTCATTTCTAGCACAAATCTATGGCTACAGGTGAGGTGGGTATTCTAACCTGTCTTCAGACGCGCCAGCCAATCAGCGAGCGTCATTTCCGCACCCCAACCAATCAGAGCGCCGACCCGCCCCTACTTGAACCCAAATACTTTACACAGAAAAAAAAAAGCCGTCAAAGTTTACCTATAGATCTATACGCAAACAATAAAAGTAGATTTAACGTGTTATAAAGATTTTTAAAAAAAATACAGTTTTTTTTTTTTAAAATTATATTTATAAATCACAGGTGGAAATCTTCGGGAAGGACGGGACGGGGTGCTCAGGTGTTTCCTACCTGCTCCTTCAGCCCTTGAGAAATAAGCAGAGAGGGAAAAGTCGATTTACCTGTAGCCCGGGTTCTGGCATCTCTCACTCGCGCTCGGTCTTCTGTTACCTGCACCGACTTGAAAGTCCAGTTTCACAAGGAAGAACCGCGGAGGAAGAGAAATATGTCACAGGAGACAGACAGGTAAGAGTCAGGACTGCGACACAATCTTCTCTTCCCTCAACACAAGTATCGGAACGGCACCGAGAGCCATTCTGCATTTGTACTTTCAGAAAAGTTTCATATTTTCTCTAAACTCTCAAAACCTTGTTTTATGGTCGCATTAATTACGTCAACGGCGTATAATAATATAAAGGTTTTGTCTGGTTTATTGTTTTTATTGATGAATACCACCGCATGAGGAAAGTGTTGTGGTGTTTTGTTTTTGTTTTTTGTTTTTTTTGCGGTCAAAACGCCATTTTCACGGAGGAAACACCTTGAATATAAGCTACCTGAAATTCATTCCTGTTTATTTACACCTCAAAAGCTTATTTGCTACATGGCATGTTTTTACTAAAAAATAAAGATTTTATTTATTTTTGTGCTGTATTTCGTTATTGTTTTTTCTGTAGCTCGTTGACGATCATCCTAACCTAGAAGCGTCACAATATTACGTTTTAGTTTTAATACACACAGGGTGTGTCTTATGCAAGGTTTGAAAATATTGTTTTAGGTCGATTGTTTTCATTTATGCAGGGTTCAGATAGATTGTGTCCTTCATAGTAACAACCAGTTTATTTATGTTAGGGTTAAGGATTTATTTATATTTGTTTTAGGATTAAAACACTTTTGTTTGTAAAATAGGCAAGGTAAATGGACTGAATTGCTGTCTCTTAAGGGTTGTTGGTCGTAATATGGGTCTTGCACCGCTTAGACATTGTGTGTCAAAGAATTACATCGAACTTAATTCATGTGCTATTCCAATTAAATAGGGTGAATGCAGGTAAAGTAGAAAACTTTGTGAATTTACACACAAAGGTATGTTTCAGATGATTTAGCTCCTCACACTAAACTATAGTAAATACTTAATCACCTACACTATACAGAAATATTAAATACAAAATGTGTAATTACCTTATGATCAGAATACAGATCACAAACTATTTTGCTCCTTTGTAACCTCAACATGATTTGCCTCAGAATATGTACCTTGTTTTACACTGCATTCCAAATAAAAAAAAAAAAAAGATTTCTAGGGACACTATTTAATGTCATCCCATTCCATTTATTTTTTTTATAAATATACATAATGCTAAAGATGAATAAGCTCAATTGTCCCACTTTACCTGTATTCTGACCATTCTTTTCCAGTGAAAGAGGAGTACATGCTCTGTGTTCACTGCTTGTGTGTACATCTCGTGTTTTTACCAATGAATGACTATTGTGTTCTGAAGTCACTACTTGGACAGTTAATTTTTTTTGAATATTTTCAGTAAACTAAAGTGAACCCAACACAGATTTACTTTTATATTCTGAGAATACATGTATGTTTATAGCACACAATTTTAAATCGTGAATTTTTCACCCATTACTGTGGTGAAGAAATCGACAACTTTATAACTGAACAATAACAGACAAATTAAAATAACAGAATCAAAGTCAAAGGGATACATCTCTGTTTCATTATTGAATTTTATGTTTTAGATGTTTTTAATTAAAAAATTTCAAAAACAATAGATTATGAATCTGCTGAATTATAAATTTCACTGGAAAGCTTCTGCACCAATTCTGGTCAATTTTTAACTCAATAAATAAAACAATTAATTAAAAGAAATAAAAATTTAAAAATAAAATGTCAAGATTCATTACCAAACAAATGTCCATAAATCCCAGTTAACAAATAGACAATAGACAAAAAACATCTACATAAAAATGTAACACAAATAATTCAACCTCAGAACTTTTCGGATGAAAATTTAAGATGAATTTAAAAAGCATAGAGAATATCCATTCAATAAACATGTTCTATGTCTAGTGACTTCATTTTTATAATTCTTATTATATTTTTATTGTGGCCCCAATGTTATGGTATATTTCTTTATAGGTGTGGCCAAAAACATTGAGACCACAGTATGTTGCTGAATATCTTGTCCATGATTCTGAAGAATGAAAGCAGCCAGATATAGATTTAATATCATATGATATCAAATAGGGAGACTAGAGCCAGCAGTGGCACTTCCTCATATCATGTGTCACTCACTGCATTGTAGCTGAAGTTGTCTGTCAGGCAGTAAAATGCAGAAGGACTTCTGTCAGTGTTTGGTTGGTTAGATATGCCTGGCATCAATGCATTATACATCACACTCACAAAAGGTGCAGTGTGCAGGTTTGTTTTCATCAGTATGCAAAATAGAGCTTTTACATGAAGCTTTATCAGCGGGATCATTTATGTCTGTTTTGTGTCTGTGTGTGTGTGTGTGTGTGTCCCAGTAAGAGGCTGGTTGTAGTGGTGCCCAATGAGCCGTCCTTCCACCCGCGCCGGGCCTACACCAGTGAGGACGAGGCCTGGAGGTCTTACCTGGAGAATCCTCTTACTGCGGCCACAAAGGCCATGATGAGCATCAATGGAGACGAAGACAGTGCTGCCGCCCTGGGGCTCCTCTATGAATACTACAAGGTCAGGGACATCTCTTACCATCTTCACATCATCATTTATTCTCCCTAATAGTGTTCGAAACCTTTTCTTTCTTCGGTGGAACACAAAAAGAGAAGTTCAGCAGAATGTTCAAGCTGCTCTTTTCTATACAATGAAAGTGGATAGTAGCTGGACCTACAGTATCAAGCTCTGAAAATAACCTTTGAAGCACTATATAGCCAAAAAATATTTATGCATTTTAACTGCAACTACAAAATTTCCATCCATTTGGATTACAGTTTTAACAAGCATATAAACTATAAAATGTTAGTCACGCATAGAGTTGCATAAGAATGAAAATTAAGTAATAGTACTAATAACCACGTTTGTGTATTTTTCATCAGTAATCCAATTTATTACATGTAAACCAGTCTTATTCATTTTAACTAATTGAATTTTGCTTGTTCCACAGTTACTAATTTTTAATTTGAATGAATACATTTTGAAATGCATTTGAATACATTTGAAAATATGATTAAATAAAATCAAATGAATGCAAAAATGTATATACTTATTCATAATAATCTATGCCATGATTAATGTTTTGCACTATATTTCAATTCATATGGCAGCTTTTTTGTGAGGTTCAGACAGAAAAGTTCACCCAGTTCATCCAGTTCATCCTTATAATGATTTATTCTTGTTTTTGATAATAATAGCAGTTTTCAGTGCATTTATGTCCCAGTGAAATTATTCTTTTTGGTATTTTGGGTAAAATGAATGTAGCAGCATTTAGAGATGTCAACATGCCACATGGTTACTTTTACACTTATACTTTCCATCATTTTTCATCCACCATTTCTTGACGAATGAACAAAAATTATATCTTTGCCAGTGGAACCAAGGTGCAACTTTATAGCTTACACCTCATTAGCCAAAACATACAAGCACAGTAAGGATATAATGATCCGATATGGAAGTTACATGGCGGAAGACAGTCAGGAAGTTTTCAATTTATCTCTATGTAGTGATCAATCTCCATTCAAGCAATTATGAGTGAAACGGTGCCTACGATACTATCAACGCTGCTGTATTTTGATGTATTATCTTCTACAGGTACCCAGAGATAAGAGAGTTTTGCCCATCAGTAAAGCTGTTGAAATTTCAGAGGAGCCAGAAAAGAGGTCAGTGAAATGATTAAAGCAATGGTGAATATGGAGTTGAATAAATGGACTTATTTCAGCTTTTCATCTCTTATGCTTTCATACTGCCTCAGAAACACTACAGTGGGAAACAGCAGTCAGATGGAGCCGGAGACGGTGGATAATCACGTCCAGGTCCTGAAATCAGTGCCTGTAAATCTGTCGGTCAACACGGATCACCAGGACACCAAACGGGAGCAGTACAGCGTGTCTGCGGGAGAGAGCGGGAACGCTGCGGTGGTGAAGGCTGAGGTGTACACTCCTGTTTTCATGGCTTCAGGGGTTCACTACAGGACAGAAGGAGAGGAGCCGATGCGGGTCATCTGTGAACAGGCCCACTCGTTCGACACCTCGGCCGTGTGTCACAGTGGATACGGGAAGGATGACCATCGGAGTAGCCCAGATAGCACCTATGAGGAAGACAGCAATGAAGTGAGAGCAGATTGATATTTGGTGCTTATGAAACATTTGTTATAAAACTTGGATTTAATCAGTGGCTGATTGTTTCTTTGATGCAGAAGTATCGGCCATCATCGCTTGGAGCTGATGACTTCATATTTGACCAGTCGGAGATGTTGTAAGTATTTGTTTGTTTGTTTGTTGTAACCAAGTTAGTTATATGGAAATAATGTACACTACCAGTCAAATGTTTTTGAACGGTAAGATTTTTAATGTTTTTTTTTTTTTTAAAGAAGTCTCTTCTCCTCACCAAGCCTGCATTTATTTGATCCGAAGTAGGCTATAGCAAAAACAGTAAAATTTTGAAATATTTTTACTAATTAAAATAACTGTTTTCAATTTGAATATATTTTAAAATGTAATTTATTCCTGTGAATTTTTAGCATCATTACTCTAGTCACACGATCCTTCAGAAATCATTCAAATATTCTGATTTGCTGCACAAAAAATATTTGTTGAAAAATTTTTCAAGTTTCTGTGATGATTAGAAAGTTCAGAAGAACAGCATTTATCTGAAATAGAAATCTTTTGTATCATTATAAATGCCTTTATCATCACTTTTGATCAATTTATAACATCCTTGCTAAATAAAAGTAAAAAAATGATACTGACTCCAAGCTTTTAAATGGTACGGTGTATAATGTTAACGAGCTTTTTATTTCAGATAAATGCTGACCTTTGGATCTTTCTATTCATTAAAGAATCCTGAGAAAAAAAATATACTTTTAAATATTTATAATAATAATAATAAAAAATGTTTCTTGAAGAGCAAATCATTATATTAGAATGATTTCTGAAGGATCATGTGACACTGAAGACTGGAGTAATGATGCTGAAAATTCAGCTTTGATCACAGGAATAAATTACATTTTAAAATATATTCAAATAGAAAGCAGTTATTTTAAATAGTAAAAATATTTCACTATTACTGCTTTTGCTGTATTTTGGATCAAATAAATGCAGGCTTGATGAGTAGAAGAGAATCTATAAAAAACATCTTACTGTTCAAAATCTTTTGACTGGTAGTGTTACACCATTAGGCTTGTATGTTATGATGAATCGGCTCTCACCTGAAAAACACGCTGTTCAACAGAGACACCTTCCAGTACACACTCGAAGCCAGCAGGTCGTTGCGGCAGAGGCAGGGTGAAGGGCCTATGACCTACCTGAACAAAGGCCAGTTCTATGCTATTACACTGAATGAGACAAGTGCCAATAAACGCCTTCGACATCCCATCAGCAAAGTTAGGGTGAGTGTGTAGGCCTGCCTTCTTCTATCAAACCGGATAATCGAAGGAGCTTGACATGGTATAATGTGACAATGTCATGTCATTGTATTTGGGAGCTTTGATTAATAATTGGGATATGTAATTCATTTCTTTTAAATATTTTAACAGATTTTTTTTTTTTTAGCTCTAAATGAATTTGTAGACAAAACTAGGATAGTTTAAAAGTTTGGTGTCAGTAAATTTTTTTTATTTTTAAAAGAAATTTAATGATTTTATTCAGCAAGCCAAGAACACAATGTAAAAGATTTCTATTTAAAATAAATGCTGTTCTTTTGAATTTCATATTCATCAAATAATCCGGAAAAAAGTATCAAGAATAAATTACTTTTTAAAATTTAATAAACAAGAAAAGTTATGTTAATTTGTCATATTTCACAATAATACTGTTTTTACTGTGTTTTTGATCAATTTAATGCAGCTTTGGTGAGACCTTGAGACTTTCATAAAAAAATCTTAGCAATCCCAGACTTTTGAACAGTAAGGCCATGTGTCCACCAAAGTGTTTTTTCCCAAAGCTAGCATAATTAAAATTATTTTCAATGTTTTTTTTAAAATGCCAGCAGCATGACGAGGGCTGAGTATCTTTTTCATGCTGAGCACTTGGGCGTTTTTTTTTTCGGTGCAGAGAGTTGAAAAATTTTCAACTTTGGAAAAACTGTCATGACTGTCACTCTTTAGTCAGCCGTCCAATCACAGTGGAGAAGGGGCGGGACTAATTCCACACTGACCAACTATCACACATTACTTCAACTAACCAACAATGGAGAAGACGTCAATATTTCTTGTCTCCGAGTATTCATGTCTGTATGAGATGGGATTCCCAGACTACTATGAATATTGATAAAAGGATGCGTCTGCCACATTACTTCTGTGAATATTCCATATCATAGCAAGAGTGTCTGGGGTTTTCAGCTGGCTAAAAACGCTTTGGTGGACACACGGCCTAATGTATGACTATCTTCCATTCTTGTTATGGTAATAACAGTGCTAGTCAGCTCTTGATTGTTTGGAACAGGCATGAAGTAATTGAGTGGATTGTGATAACCTCTGTTAACCTCCTTTCTCTTATTTCCTCTATCAGAGTGTCATCATGGTTGTATTCAGTGAAGATAAGAACCGCGATGAGCAGCTCAAGTACTGGAAGTATTGGCACTCTCGCCAGCACACGGCAAAGCAGAGGGTTCTGGACATCGGTGAGGTTTCCTCTCCATTACTGAGGTCAAAGTTTAGGCTTGATCTTGGATCAGTCATTGCCAACTTACCCCAGTTCATTTAACCTAGGGGTGTCTAATCCTGCATAAGAACTATTAGAAAATAACAGGCAGATCTGTTAGAGCAGGTTTGGAAATGAAGTCTGCAGAAAGTTAGTCCTGCTCTAACACACTTGCCTGGAAGTTTCTATTAATCCTTAATTAGCTAGTTTGGGTGTTTAATAAGGATTGTAGCTAAACTCTGCAGGACAGTGGCCACCAGGTGAAGGATTGGACAGCCCTGCATTAAACAGAACAGTTTGCAGCTAAAACATAAATTACAGGTTGATAGCTATTAGTATATCAGCAGCAAGATTATCTTCAAACTGTTGCTCCATCATGGCAGTAGTTGACATGAAAGAATAAATATTTTTTTTTAATGCAGCGATGCGTGAGATTGAGTTTGCATAGCTAAAAGCATTTGTGTTCTTCTACTTATGTAGATTATATATAATTTTTTATTTATTTATTTATTTTTTTATTTTCCAAAAATCATTAACCAAGCTACTACTTAACACATCTTGGTCTGAGTCACCCTATGATGAAAGCACGTCTTGCCTTTAAAATGGTTCATTGTGCATCCGCCAGTAGTTTGAAGACTGATGGTGCCTTACATGCCAGAAGCCCTCAGGGCTCTCAGGAGATTGGTTCTTCTTGGTTTCCCTCTGCTCGGCTAATGGGTACTTGGTTGCTAAATGGCTTTACACACAGATTATACACAATTTAACGAAAGAGTTTACTCTGAGTTTTTTTTTTTTTTTTTTTTTACAGATAGATACAGGGGCCAGCTACATAAATAGAGTCAACATAGTAACTAGCAGTTTACCAAGCGGTAATCAGTGCAACTTTTCAGATTCAAATTAGAGCAATCTGTGTTTTTATCCAAACTGACTTTAAAAAGTTATGACCAATAAATAAACTAAATAAACTAAAATGTATTTGAAATGAATTTTTCATGCTAAGTATACTAAAAATACATTTACATATTTGTGTGCTGCAAAAAATACCCTGCAGTTGTACTTTTGGTATACTAAACTGGTATACTTAAAATTTGCTAAATTGTAACAACTAATTTTGTATTTAATGCACTTTAATTATGCAGAAATAGTGCTGAGGTTTTTACTGATTTACTGAAGTATATTTGATTGTGCTGAAGTGGAACTATTGCAAGTGTACTTTTTGATACACTTTAAACATCTTGCATTTAAAGACCGATATTATTCAAAGATCATACAATCCTCATCAATAGTGACATTAAAACACATTTTAGGCTTAATATTAAGAAATGTACATTGTGCACAAGCAGTGGTCGAATTGTAAAAATTTCTTAGGGGGGATGGTGTGGTAAATTTCTTTTTCGGGGCGGGTGGGGTTGGGTCTGGCTAATTCTACATAATGATTTAAGTATTACAAAATCGGTCTAATTTTTTAAAAAGGTTTTTATTTAATGAAAAATTAGCCTGTGAACTTTTGATAAACAATATTTTGCTGAATGTGTTTTTGTGCTGGCACCTGGATGAATAATGATGACAATAAAACCGCCAGTAGGTGGCAGCAAGTCCCTGTTTCAGTAAATGATTTATTGAATCATTCAAATCAAATGATTTGTTCAAAACGGCTGATTCAATTAGAAACTAAACAAGTGAGTCCATCTGAATGAACCGTTGAATCACTGGCTCACTCGATTTGTTCAAAAATTGATTCATTCAAGAAATGAAACCGTGTTGCTCTGCAATGTTGTATAAAATTTAATAGCACATTTGTGCTCGAACACGTGCTGATATTCAGAAAAGTACATTGCTTGTGCAATGAATATAAAAACATAAACTCATACATGGGTGCTATAAGGCATCCTTATAATTCAAAATTTTATTCATGAATTATAAGGGCATTCTAAGTGCATTCTAATAGGCTTCATTGCGCAGTGAATGTTTTTGTTTGGTGTTTGCTATCGTGTCCTATCGTTTCTCAATCCCTTACAGACATACAGCACAATAATGTTATGTCAAGGGAATGTCTTTAAATTTTAATCAAGGACAAATCATACCTTTTCTTTTGTCTTATTTTTTAAAGAACTTCAAAAGTCGCGCTTGAACCATTTTGCACGAAAAATGAAGAAAACTTGCTTCCGCTTGTGCGCAGCTTGTTACAGTATTGAGTTCTGATTGGCCAATCGCCGTTATTTAGTTCGTGAATAATCATAAGTAGGCTAGAGATGTAACATTTCATTTTCATGATGTTTTACATAATATACATTATTAATCTAAAGGGGACGGTAAAGGGAGGATGGTGGTTTTACTGAGTGGAAGCTTTTTGTCATTTTTCAACCAGGGGGATGCCATCCCCCCCGCATCCCCCCCTCAATTCAAGCCCTGTGCACAAGTAGTTCTCCAAATAATAATTATAATTTTTATATCAGTAAGTCTTGAGCGATATGTCAGTAAATGTTAATAGATTTGAACTACAGTGCCTTGCGATAGTATTCATACCCCTTCATTTTTTTCACGTTTTATGTTGCTGCCTTATGTTAAACTGCTTTTAAATGACTATTTTTCCACATCAATCTATACTCCATACACCATAATGGTAAAGCAAAAAACAGGTTTTTAACATTCGCAAATTTATTAAAAATAAAAAAACTTAAATGATTCCATTGCGTAAGTATTCATACCCTTATCTGGGACAGTTGGAATTTAGCTCGGGAGCATTCATATTGCTTGTAGATGTTACTACACTTTGAGTGGAGTTAACCTGTGGCAAATTCAATTGAATGGGTATGATTTGGAAAGGCACACGTCTTCTTAAAACGTCTAACAGCTGATAATGGATATCAGAGCAAAAACCAAGCCCTGAGGTCCAAAGAACTGCCTGTAAAGCTCAGAAACAGGGTTGCGTCAAGCCACACATCTGGGGAAGAGTTGAGGAAAAAATTCTACTTCACTGAAGGTTCACAGAAGCATGTAGTCTCTGTTACCCTTAATGGAAGATGTTTGAAACAACCAGGGCTCTTCCTAGAGCTGGCCTCCTGGCAAAATTGAGCAATTGATTGGGTCAATTGAAGGGTTTTGATTGGTGTGGTGACCAAGAACCTGATGTTCACTCTTGTTGAGGTCCATGATCATATGTGGAGACAGGAGAAACCTACAGAAGGACAAACATCACTGCAACACTCCACCGATCTGGGCTTTATGCTGGTGTGGCAAGACTCAATCCTCTCCTCAGTGAAGACACATGAAAACACACTTAGAATTTGCAAAAAAGCACCTAAAGGACCCTCAGACTCTGAGAAACAAGATTCTCTGGTTTGATGAACGTCAATTCCAAACATCATGTTTGAAGCAAACCAGGCACTGCTCATCACCTGCAGAGCACCATCCCAAAAGTAAAGTGTGCTGGTAGCAGCCTCATGCTGTGGGGCTGTTTTTCAGCGGCAGGGACAGAGGGACTCGTCAGAGTAGAAGAAAAGCTCAATGCACCAAAATATTGAGATAGCCTTAATGAAAACCCAGTCCAGAGCATTCAGAACCTCAGACTGGGCCGAAGGTTCACCTTCCAACAGGACAATGGACCTAAACGCACAGCAAGAGTGGTTTATAGACAACTCTGTGAATGTCCTTGAGTGGCCCAGCCACAGCCTGAGCTTGAACCCAATCAAATATTTCTGGAGAAACCTGAAAATGTGCATCTGCCCCTGTCCAATCTGACAGAGCTTGAGAGGTGAAGAGAAGAATGACAGACAATTGCCAAATGCTGATGAGCAAAGCTTGTCGCATCAAACAAAAAAGGCTTGAGGCTGTAAAGGTGCTTCAGTTATATATTTAGTTAAGGGTATGGATACTTATACAATGTACTTATTTCAGTTTTTTATTTTTTAATAAATTTACGAAGTTGTGACAATTCTGTTTTTGCTTTGTCAGTATGGTGTACGAGGTGTAGATTGATGTGTAAAAAAAGGAATTTAAAGGAGTTTAACATAAGGCAGCAACATTAAAAAAAAAAAAACATGAAAAAAATGAGGGGGTATGAATACTTTCGCAAGGCACTGTATACTTGGCATGAAATAAACATTTTAAATATTACTTTTTTTACTAGGGCAGTCTTGAAGAAAAAAAAAATAGATGACTAACTTTTAAGTAGTTTATGCAACCGGCCACAGATCTTTTTACAGAGGTAATTTTGACATTTGGGCAGCTTTCCTTCCTAATTGAATCTGTGGTGTTAATTAGTTATTAATTAGTTCATAGTTTCTTATTCCTTTAGAACAGTGGTTCTCAACTGGTGGGTCGTGACCCAAAAGTGGGTCGCGGAGTGTACGGCCAAAGAAATGACATCAACAACAACAAAACGTAATTCTAAATGTGTTTTTTTTTTTTTTCTTTCTGATGCGAGACTTTTATTTTAAAAGACGTGCAAGCTGTTGACACTTCTGTCAGATGCAGTAATAATTCTTGAGAAAAACGCGCTGTCCAGATTCAGTAGCTGTGGTCAGATGAGATGTAAACAGATTTATTGTCAGTGTCATTATTCTATCGTTATTTTCGTAACTTGCTATGAAAAAAAAAGTCTCCCACCTCAGAAAAGCGAACTATCCTATCCTGTCAGATGTTATACAGTGTTCGTAGCGTGCACTCTTCTATAGCACGCGCGAACGCGGCGCCGCGCTGTATATCACTTCACTAAAGCGCAGAAACTACGAACATGCAACGCGTGAAATAAAAGTACAGTACCGATAAATCACATAACTGGTACTGCGTGTGTTAGCTGGAAAGGATTTGCATGAAGGTATGATATTCATTCTATTCAGGAGCTGGAGTAAATTTTACTAGATTTTATTTAACACAATAACAAAAGAATCTAACACTCCAAACTTTAAAACTGAACTATAATAAATGTATTCTTATAAGTCTCTTTGTGACACTGGGTTTCACAGTTTTTACTCAAGGGACTTGCAAGGGAAATGCATGCATGCATTTGCATTTACACACACACACACACACACCCCACATGTGCTAAGATGCCGTTCTGAAAAGTCCTGCTTCCTCCTCCCATGTTTTTATCAAAAATGATCCCAATCGCCTCTTCTGCTGTATACTCCTCCTTCAGCATGTTTGTTTTTCTAATGATTGTTTTGCACTCCAAACTCTCTATCCTGTTGCATTTTGTAATTCTTTGTTCAAGTTCTTCCTTTTTGCGCTTCCCAAAAGCTGACATGCGATTTGCTGAGGGAAATCAGGACATATGTCAGGAGCAATTTGTAAAAATATTTTTATGGTGCAAATGGTTGAAGAGTTATGGTAACATGAATACAGCTTGGTTGGATGTGGCAGCAATGACACAGCCAGTTTAATAGGGTTATCCACAGCTGCACGCTTTATTACAATGCTGGTCCCGTTGGAGCAAATTGGGGTTAAGTAAGGTGCAATGGTGTTAGGAGATCCTAGTTATTCTCCAGCTCCATGAGTCACCCCACCTGGGATTTGAACTTGTGACCTTCAGATCACTAGCCCAGCTTCTGATTCAAGTTAAATTAGGGAAAAAAGAAAAAAACCCATACAGGCCCAAAATTGTTGGAGTCCACCTGGCGTGGGGCAGCTATGAGTCCAAACAATTCACATCTTATTCTCGGTCTTGTAACACCTTGACAGAACAGTCATCCTGAGCCTGTTTCTTCTTGTCCTCCCCTCATCTCCAGTAATCAGACGCTCTGCTATGCCCTTTGTCAAGATTTGGCCCCGAGACTTTCACAGCCTGGGAGCATCCTGAGGGAATATCAGAATCTTGATGGCGGCTATCTTTGTCTTAAACCCTGCTCTCTTAGATGGGGCAAAAATAGAGGAATGTTTTGTTGATGCACTTCAAGGAGAGCTTTGTGAAGAAAGTGATGGTAGATTGGTGAAGTGGACAGACCTTTGGGCACATGGTATACGGCAGTATGCTGAAGCCAAGTAGAGGAGACAGTGACTGAAACCTGACACCTGCACAGTTGGGATTTGAATAGCAGTTGAAGCGGGATTGTTCCTCAGGCTTGGGGCCATGTCACTAGAGCTGGGATTTGAATGGGGCTATTTAACGGGGGGAGCTCGCTTACGGGCATCGTCAGGCGTGCTTGGTAAACCACCCAAAGGAGCTCCATTAGGAAGGATTTCGGCCTTCCTAATCCCCAAGTTACCCCAAAGTAAGACAGGTGTTGGGTTTACTTAACATGGACATGAACGCCCCTGTAATGACAGCTTATTAAATTACAAAGAACTTCGGAACTGAAGAAAGAACGTCTAATTAACATAGGAAATCACCACTAAAAACTACCACTCATGCCAGGGGTTAAGGATTTGAACAGATTTTGTTTTGAGTCACAACAGTCTTTCAAACATTGAAAATGCAGTTGACGAGCACACTTTTCTATGATGAGCATGTGTGTTACCTGTAATACGACAATGAATGACACCTTAAATCATGTGGCTAGTTGTGCAAATGTTTGCTATTTGATTTCTAATTAATCTAATACTTTTAGTAGGGCTGGCCCCCTAATAGTCGACTAGGTTAGTCGACGAAAAATGCTTAGTTGACTAAAATTGTTTAAGTTGGTTAGTCGCAGAAAAAAATGGTCTGTGTCTGTGATGGTCAGATCGTTAATGACTGGTCCTTGAGGTAATTACAGTATATCGGGTCAGAAATCCAAACGTTTGGTAAAAGTAGTAGCAACTTGACACAGCCGCTCACTCTAACTGTAACATGGATAAATGTGTTATTAGGTGCATATCCAAGTGTTTGTGTGGAGTGTGGATGCTGTTAGCGAGCTACTGCATGACATGGAGGCGCTGGCGGGATCACTTGCATTTTTTTTCTGATAACAGTGGAAAAAACTTAAAATACGCTGTCATTTTTGCTCATACAGATAAGAGTAATACATCATTCGAAACTGTAAAGGGTTTTACTTTTATATCAATATCAATAAAGGTCGTGCTTTTGTAAAATAAAGAAAACAAAGGATGCACTTTCTGTCGTCTCGGTCTCAGTGAACTGGAACTCGTCACAAAAATGAACGGAAACTCAGTGTATTGCCTCACAGACATGAGAAATATATCTATGGAAAGCTTAAAATGTCTACTTTTAAACAAACCAATTCAAATTGAAAACAAATATTCTCTCATTATGTAATCCGTATGAAAGGTGCATTTCTTTCTGAAGGCGCGTCCCTGTACAACTTCATCTTTGCCGCGGACACACTGACTGGTATATTAATAAACATTTAAAATATCTCCTTGCTATTTTTACCGACACATTCATAGTCATTACTTTTGCAGTTGCTTTGTGGCAAGCTTTATATGTGTGCTTGAAAGCGGAATAGGCTATAGCCTATTTTAAAGGCCTTCTGAGTATATATTTAAGTAATTTAAGTTATGAACATTCGATTAGTTGACTAATGGCTTAAATCTGGGGCATAGCCATCATTTCAGAAGTGAGGGGGACTGAAATGTCAAATGTAATTTTTTTTCTAAATGACAGGTTATATTTTCTTAAGTCTTATTCTATAATAATTTTTCCTATATTTTCCTAATAACAATTTTATGATTGGTTTACATACTACAAACACTTTTTTTTCCCCTTAAAGAAATTGTCTTGTCTATAGGCTTACTTCCGTGTTGAAGAATAAGGTGGATAGGCTTCTGTAATAGCACTGCATTTTTCATATACTTTATTTATTTATTACCTGGAGATGACTTGAAAAACACACACAAACCATATATTGTTGCAATCATAAAAACGTTTCTGCTTTCTGCTTTTTATTCAGCTTAGCTGTGATAGTTGGATGCCTTTGTATGGATTTCCTGGCATGTCACAAGTTATTAATTCTATGAGTCTGTTTTGGACTCTTTGTGCGAGAGCGCCCTCCGGCTTCGAGTATGAATGAAACATACATTGCATGAGAGTGTTTAGAGCTCTGTGATGTTCACATCGCCTCATTCTGGATATGAATAAAACGTCAGGTCACTGAATAGACCATTAAAAACCTATGTGAACACACTTGCCCAAAAACGTGTGGGGGACGAATTTGTGTTTTATTAAAAGCACGTATTCTACGCCCATGGCTTAAATGAACAACTATTAATTGACTAGAAAAATCTTTAGTGAAAGGGAGCCCAGACTTTTAGCCTGGTGGACATCAAAACAGACACTTAGAAAGTACCGGTCAAGAATGTAAAGTTAACAGCCGTAGATAAACTAGCATAGACAGGCTGACTCCAGCCATTGAAACTGTTATGAGATCACCCGTCCTTTACGTAAATCTATAAAGTAATGGCGTTTAGGCAGAATCACAGACATGCTTAAAGTGTGAGTGGTCATAAATGGCCTATCAAGCGGCTACTAAAAAAGCAAATGTTTGTTTACATAAACAGATAAGTTATCTAATGTGGAAGGGTGCTGTTTTATGTACACTCAGCTTATTAGTCTTAAAACCGCTTGCATTGGCAGACATTGTTTTAATTTCGCCATTCTCCGACACTCGCCAGAGCTGTTTGTACATTACTCCCAAAATTTAATCATACACCATATAAATTGTACATGTCTCTACTGCTGCAAGCATCAGTCTGTAGGTGAATTGCATGCTGGTCAATACTGGTTTACACAGTTGTGGTATCTCTTAGTATCTAAAACACAACATATCCTGGTTTGCTTTGTTTTATTTCCAGCAAGTTCGAAAACTGACTTTTCCTGTTCTCTCTACAGCTGACTACAAAGAGAGCTTCAACACAATTGGGAATATTGAAGAAATCGCTTACAATGCCGTGTCCTTCACCTGGGACGTGAATGAGGAGGCCAAGGTAAGTCATCCAGCACTAAGACTGTGTGCTGCAAATTTACTATAAATACGTCCTCCAGTGTGTGTTTTGGGTTTATGGACATCCTGCTTGCATTAATGGTCATCGTGGATGATGAAGTGGCAGGTGTAGTTGTTTAACTCAACCAAAGGTTCAGTTTTCAGTCCGACTGCATCAGTGCATCTATGATTTTGTCTCTCATTCAGGTGCACTACCACCATTGTGTGTGATACACAAAATGTTATTGAGACACAGGGTGGAGTGTTACGATATCTGATATGTGTATTTTACACGCCTGTTGTTGAACGCCCCGAGAGCCTTGTATAGCCTGATGTTTGATTCACAATACCCTGGTGCATCTTCCCCAGTCCCGTCTATTAATTTAAACCTCTATTTTCTCCTGGGTTTTGGGTTTCATCTGTATGCTACCGAGAGTAGGAAATAGCCCAGGTCTGTGTACCAAACGCACACAAACCTGAGTCCAGATCCTCCCAGCCTCACAGGTAGAGTCCTGCCCTCCTATTATGGCTCTTCTGTTGCAATACAGCTCAGTTCAAACACTCGCCTCTGGAGTATATTCAACTAAAGCTCTCTGCGCAAACATTTGCTTTTTATCGGGCCAACTCACTCTGGTAAAACCTATTAATGTGGACTATGTGATGTCTCAATTGCAGCCGCCCTTGGAAGGATATTTAAGGTTGTTTTTTTTTTTTGTTTTTTTTGAGTCAAGCTCATGTAAAAGCATGCATTGGGGTGTGAAATGCTCTCGGTTTGATCTGATAAGCATCTTATACTCTGACCTAACATACTCTTGACTTTTATTACAAGTCCCTTCAAAGCTCTTCTCATCAGGCTGGAGTGAGGGAAGCCATAAACTGAGTCTCCATGAGCTATTGATCTGTGAGGTGGAAATTACGTCCTTGTTGCAGTGTTGAAGGGCTCAGTTTATTTTACGAGAAGTCCACAGCTGTACAAATCATTTTGGCTTTGAGCCTACAACGTGTGTACACTATTGTTTAAAATTTTCAGCAAGATTTTTTTAATGCTTTTGAAAGACTCTATTTGCTGCCTGAGGCTGCATTTTTTTTTAATCAAAAACAGAAAAAACAGTAATATTGTGAAATATTATTACAATTTCAAAAAAGTGTTTTCTATTTGAATATTTTTAATTTATTCCTGTGAAGCAAAGCTGAATTATCAGCGTCATTACGTCAGTCTTCAGTGTCACATGATGCTTCAGAAATCACTGTAATATACTGATTTGCTGCTCAAGAAACATTTTTTTTATCAATGTTGAAAACAGTTGTGCTGCTTCATATTTTTGTGTAAACCATATTTTTTTCTCAGTATTCTTTAATGAGCAGAAAATTTAATTTACAGTATTATTTGACTTAGAAATGTTATGTTATGTATTTACTGACTATTGATCAATTTAATGCATTCATACTAAATAAAAGTATTAAAAAAAATAAAATTAATCAGACTGACCCAAACATCTAAACAGCAGTGAATGCCAATTCTAAACCAATCAGAATGAGCCCAGTTAGATTTTTATCAATGTTAAATGTTTTAGAGAAATTCAGTCATGCTTTTCATGATTAGTCATTGCTACTTAGAGGGTTCTCTGGTGGCATCTTAGGAAATAAAGGTTTTCCTTGTGAATGTGTAATTCATATAAAGTGCTCCAATTTAGTTTTCTTTCATGCTTCACTTAACAATGGCCGCCTCCTTGTCCTCTGGCATTGGTAATGGTTGATCATATGAAACTGTTAATAACTAACCACATAAATATTTGGTGAGCAAGACTCTATTTCCAAACCTTTGAGGAGTCAGAGGCTGAAAACTGCTTTGGAATTGAAAATAAAAGATGACATTTAAGATTAAAACTTGGTCTTACATTAATATAAAACTATTTCCTTTTAACGGGAACATTTAATATTCTGTGCAGATGAAACTGCGTAGTTGTTAGTGTGAGGTCTAAGTGCTTTCTGTAGCAGTCAGTAGTACAGATGGACGTGTCGAGGCAGGCACCTGTTTTGCGTGTGTAGGTGGATGGTGGGTGAAAACAAGGTGCACTTTCAACGGTCAGGACTGTGTAGGTCAAACCGTAACAAGCTGTTAGAAAATATGAATATGGTAGTTCTTATGACAGTCTGTTACATGTGTATCTAGATACCTATAATATATGTGACCCTGGAACACAGAACCAGTTGTAAGCGTCAGTTTTTTTTTTTTTTTTTTTAAATTGAGATTTATACATCAATAAATAAGCTTTCCATTGATGTATGGTTTGTTAGGATAGGACAATATGGCCAAGATACAACTATTTGAAAATCTGGAATCTGAGGGTGCAAAAAAATCTAAATATTGAGAATATTGCCTTTAAAGTTGCCCAAATAAAGTTCTTAGCAATGGATATTACTAATTAAAAATTAAGTTTTGATATATTTACAGTAGGAAATATCTTCATGGAACATGATCTTTTCTTAATATCCTAATGATTTTTGGCATTAAAGAAAAATCTATAATTTTGACCCATACAATGTATTGTTGGCTGTTGCTACAAATATACCTGTGCTACTTATGACTGCTTTTGCGCTCCAGGGTCACATATATCATAATCTCCCACAGCACCCCAGTGGCAAAGAGTTTTGCACTGACAGACACCACTATAACATGCTTGTTTTCTTAACGTGAATCCTCACGTGGAGCTGTTTTTGTCTTGTTCTCTGATTGGTAGATCTTCATCACGGTGAACTGTCTGAGCACAGATTTCTCCTCTCAGAAGGGGGTGAAGGGTCTTCCTCTGATGATACAGATCGACACCTACAGCTACAACAACCGCAGCAACAAACCCCTGCACAGAGCCTACTGTCAGATAAAGGTCTTCTGTGATAAGGTGAACCTTGACCTTTAACCTTTGAACCTATGCGTACTGTATTCCAGCATATGCTGTGCGTCCGAAATCGGGTACTGTGTAGGTACTACATCTGAACCTGAATTTACTTCACAACCGTTAAAAAAGTATGTTCTGTATAGTATGAATATGGGTAGTATGAATGAATTCGGACATACCACATCTGCCATGTTGTTACTGTCACATGACCTACCTGCGTCAGTTGCATCGCTTCACTGTCATTCATAAATCCTCTCCCGTGCCCTCATGGGATCGCCTCACATACTATTTTTCGCATGCTATATAGTAGGGAAGTGTGCAATTTTTTTTTTGGATGCAGAGATGGTGTATCTGTGGAAGCAGTCTTGCAGGCTGCAGTCAAAAACCTCTGCAGTCACATTTAGACACTTATCAACCACCTTTTTCAAGACAAGTAAAAGCTTAAAAAAAATTACAAGGGGTATTACTGATGTATTTTATGTCGTAGAATAAAACCGCTTTCCCCCAGACCTTAAATCCCATTCAAAATCCCATTGACTTCAGGACGATGTAAACAATTGTGCTAAAATGCTTGAATGATAAAACGTATCTGTGTTTTGGCCTACAAAAATGCATCATCCCTGCAGCACTTTATATGCATTATCACTATTAAGCAGTGAAGAGCTGTTAGCTAGTGGGTCATTATTTAGACATCTTTTATGGCGTGTTTCTGGTCTACAAACTCGGTAACTGTAGCGCCACCTTGTGAGTGTTCATTGTTACTTTTCACAGTCCTCACAGACATGCTAGTGTTTCTAATTTCTCGTTTCTCTGTTATCCTGTCTGTGTTTGTGCGGCTCAGGGAGCAGAGAGGAAGATCAGAGATGAGGAGAGGAAACAGAACCGCAAGAAGACAAAAGGTCTGAAGCACTGAAAGTATCTCCAATTCATAAAAATAAGCTTAAAAAGATCACAGGAATCTCACAGCCATGAATCATGATGTGCTAATTGCTAGTGGCAGGTGTTATTGGGTAGCATTTGATTGGACAGAAACCAGTATGAGTCATTTTTATTATCATCAATAACAGTAATTCTTACATGTACAACTGACATCTTCTCATCAGGAAAGGATGGAGGCGTCGGGGCGGTTTCTGTCCCAAAAAAATGCGACGCCACCTTCTTTAAAATGATGACCGATTTGGATGCCCAGCCAGTTCTCTTCATCCCGGATGTGCACTTTGGGAATTTACAGAGGACAGGCCAGGTATGAGTCAGTCTGAAAACACACTCAATGACCAGATCACAAGCTCTTTTGTGTTTTGCCATTTTGCAGACGGCTGTAATTGCGGTCATATAGCGTTTGCTTCCTCAAATCTCAAAAAGGCTGTAGAGGCTCATTAAAGAACTGTCATGAAGACCTTAGAGGTCCATTGTGTGTCTAACGAGACTGAAACTTATTAGAGAATGACTGACCTTTCAGAACCCGGCAGGAAAGGTCACGCTTGCCTTCCTCGTGTGTGTATCTTGGTGACATTTGTTTATTAGGAGTGATAACTGCTGAACTGCTCATTGGAGTGTCTATTTTTAGGCTTGTTCTGAATGTTACAGATATGTTTGATTATGAATGTTTACAGGAACTAAAACTACAAACTTTTGTACACAACTCTTCGCAGGTGTTTGCATTTAATACAGAGGAAATTGAACGCGAAGGGTGAGTGTGATCTTTCAGTTTTGATGCTGTAAAACAGAATAAGATAATCTTATAACTAAATGAACATCACATCACCTCATAATTAACTACTAGCATTGATGCAATAGTAGATTACAGGGATCCTCAAGAATATTTATTAATAAAAGTGACGATCAACGCTAATGTCTGATTAAAAAAAAAAAGATTCACTGTAAAATTGTAGTGGTATTACCTTCATAACATGAATCATATCTAATTGCTGGTAATTATACTTATAATTAATGATTTAATTGTCTGTTTTAGGTATATTATTTACAGTTAAAGTCTAATACACATTCACTTAAGTAATTTTATCACATACAAATCTGTTTTAACTGCATATAAAAATACATTGTATACAAATAATATTCTACACATTAAAAATGATCAATAGCACTTAAAGTATTGAAATAGTCACATAACAGACTATTGCACTTGAAAAGGAAAAATTGTGTATTTTGACATTTCTATACTCTCTTAAATTTTTTGAGATTGTAGTTAAGGGGGTCAATTAATGACAACGTTTTCAGCTAAAAACAGAACTTTTTTATGCACTTTGGCCGTTCATTTACATGACAATGCTGTTTTGGGGACCTGGAAATGCAAACTTTTGTAAACGGGTTTTTAAAGTGCACTTGTTAAAATATGATGCAGTTATCATCTCTGTGTGAACTATGAAAATGTGAATTTGTAAAAAAAGATTGTCATCAGTTTTTAGTACATCCTTGTTGTGTAAACGTACCCTTAAAGGGGTCATATGATGTTGCTAAAAAGAACATTATTTTGTGTATTTGGTGTAATGCAATGTGTTTATGCGGTTTAAGGTTCAAAAAACACATTATTTTCTACATACTGTACATTATTGTTGCTCCTCTATGCCCCGCCTTTCTGAAATGCGCCGATTTTTACAAAGCTCATCGTTCTGATAAGCGAGGTGTGCTCTGATTGGAAAGCTATCCAGTGCGCTGTGATTGGCCGAATACCTCAAGCGTGAGACGGAAATGTTACGCCCCTTACCGTATTGTGATGCCGTGTCCCGGCGCAACGACACACAAACAATAAAACCCATTACAAAGGAGGCGTTTGTTGCATCCAGTGGGGACATAATTACTGATTATAATGACTTATACTGTCTTGTTAGCGTCGAGTTGCATCGCGCCGTGCAAACATGACCATGTCTGCATTTGTGATCGGAGAAACGACAAACAACAAGCACTACTCTACACAGCTCAAAACTCACGTTTGAATCGTCAGTGGCAAATTCTTTAAATATGAAAACATACTTACAGGCTGTGAGTCAGAAGAGCCAGACTGTCGTTGCAAAGTTGGAATTGTCCCACTTTATAGAAACAGTCTTTGAGCACAGCTGACAGGCTACTCCCAGGTTCAGGAAACAGTCCTCCGTTAAAATGCAATGCACACACTCGAATATTTGGGTTGAACTGTTCTGGAACAGTGTTGTAAATACAACTTAACTGATTTCTAGTTGTGTCCTCTTTTGGAAGCCCAAATAAAGTACTTTCGCTTTCACAACGAAACACAGCATCTCCACGACATGGCGCTGGCGGCAGCAACAACACTACAGCGAGAATAAAAGTCTCGCCCTCTTTCTTTACGTATACATTTGGGTGGTGTTTTGCAAATCTCCCCACACCGTGACGTAGACGTGGGGGCGTTTGAATGAGCCGTTTTAGGGGGGTGGGGCAGAGTCTTAACTTTTATAAAGAATATCTCTTTAGTTTTGAGACTTTAGTCTTTGCAACTTCAGGGATCTCATCTATGCACAAACAGCTTGTAACACTCCAAAGAGAAAGGAAAATTTGAAATCGCATCATATGACCCTTTTAAATTACTCAGTTATTGCTGTTTTATGTAATAATGATTAATGATTAGACTGTGTTCAGGTTTAGCTGGGCTGCTGAGAGGAATCTGATCATGTGATTTTTCAGTTGAGAGAGACATGATGTTATTGTGTTTGTGGTAGGAGTGTGCTGGTGAAGAGGATGTTCCGGCCGTCTGAGGATGACTTCTGTCCACCGCCCCATAAACAGCTCAGAGAGGAGACACAGAAGAGAGGTCAGAGCAGGACACACTTATACACACACACACACACATCTACAGATGAAGAGTGTATTTGCCAACCCGATCTCACAGGAAAATCTAACTGTTTTACAAGGTGGTGATTTCATATGAATCTGTATGATGAGAATTGTACGAAACATTTTTAGAAAAAAGTAAACATGAACATAATGTGTAAATGAGATTGTATGGATAGAGATTGTATGAGATAATGTGAATTAGCCACCAAATCACCAAAAGGTATAATAGTTGAGATTATTATGGTATTTTCTGCTGTATTTCACAGAACTGAAAAAATAAAAACCGTTTCAAGACACCCACACAGGCCATAAAAAACAAGAAAATGTTTTCCAAAAAAAAAAAAAAAAAAAATATATATATATATATATATATATATATATATATATATATATATATATATATATATATAAAAAATTTTTTTTTAATTATAAAATAAATATATATTCCCTGAAACTTCTGTTGGTTTCTATTGTTGGAAAGTAATTTTCTTAAAAATGTGGTCTATTTGATATTGGTTGTAGCAAAAAAAAAAAAAGAAAAGAAAGATAAATAATATATATTTCATAAAAAATATTTACAATATTTCACATTATTTTTTAACTATATTTTAAATACAGCTAAGGAAAAAAATTGAGACCACTTGAAAATGATCAGTTTCTCTGGATTTACGATTTATAGTTATGTATTTGAATAAAACGTGTTTTTTATTTTTTTTTATTTTATTTTTTTATTTTGTAAACTACTGATGACAATCTTCCTTTTCACATTAAATGATAATTGGTCAATATAACAAAAAAAGATGCCATGTTTTCAGACGTTTAAATTTATCTGTAGACAACACAATAACAATGTTTTATCTTCAGAAGAGTTAAGAAATCAATATTTGGTGGAATAACCCTGATTGTTTTTTTTGTTTGTTTTTTTGACCAATTGTCATTTTCTGCAAAAATTTAAAAAAAAAGAAAAGGCTCCAATATTTTTATTTGAAATTTGGAAGAAATGTTATCAAACCTTTACAGAATAAAACAAATGTGAATATATTTTACTCAAACCCATACCTAGTAAATCCAGAAAAACTGAGAATTCTCTTAATTTATTCCATAGCTGTATCGGGTGATTGTACTTTTACTGTTTTATTTTCATGTGCAGCGGCACTGAATTCCCACTGCTGATTACATTCTAAAGGCTTTATAGAATTTGAATAGAATGTGGAATGCATAAGCAGAGGTTATGTTTTTATAGTGCTCCTGTATGTGAGGAAGGAGTCGGATGAGGTGTTTGACGCTCTGATGCTGCGGACTCCCACTCTCAGAGGACTCATGGATGCAGTGAGTATCTGTCGCTAAAGGGGGCGCTCTGCTCTAAATTACTGATGCCTTGTGCTGATTACTAGAGGTGTAGAATGCAACAGTGCATCGATTTGAAAATGAAAGTTCAGAGCAAAGATTACTTTTTATTTAAAAATAAAAAAAAGATTAAAAATAAAATTAAAATGGATTTCAAATGATTAGCACCAAAGTGAATACTGAACAAATTTCAAAAGATTTTCAGATTTATTGTAAATAACCACAATCAAATCATTGCCAATGTGATGACTGATATATGATTTTTTTTTTTATATCGACAGATTTCAGAGAAGTACGGTGTTCCTGTTGACAGAATGGCCAAGATTTACAAGAAGAGCAAGAAAGGGTATCTACATCAAGAGAAGACATGTCAGATTCAGATGACAGCTAATAAGCCTGTTGTGATTTTGTTTATTCTCTCCGTTGCAGGATCCTGGTGAACATGGACGACAATATCGTCGAGCACTACTCTAATGAGGACACATTTATCCTAAATATCGAGACCTACGCAGATGCATACAAAATCACATTAACGGAAATATGAACACCATCACATGCCTTTCTAACATTCAGTATGTTTAAGCTAAAAGACTTGGACTCCAGCCTGGTCAGATTCAACATCAACTGTCCATAAATTGAATTGACATCAGCTAGAGCTGACATACCTCATTTTTAAGAGACCTCAAGTATGATTTTTATTGGTCAATAGGAGTTTCAGTGCATCCCAAACATGCCCACATGTGGATGGAAGGACTTTTGCGTTTCATATTTCCCTTGATTTTGGAGACCACCATCAAATTCCTGCCTGAAATTTCAACTGTTTCTTCCAAAGGATTTCACTGGAGTGGAGTGAAATGAAATACATGATCTCTTCATCACATCAAAATGCTGTACATACAGTATGTATATTCAACAAAAGCAAGCGTCCATTGGAATTATAATGCTAAGATACATTTGCTTGCAGCAAAAATATGAATTTGGGACTTTTCTGTGGAGTTTAAGACTCTGCAGAGCTACTGATCTGTGAAAAGTGTCCAATACTGTCAATGTTCTTTTTGTGTGTGTATTATGTTGCCATTAATATTATTGTTACTGTTAGCTTGGTAGATATGATTCAGCTTCTGACTGACTTTTTTTTTCTGATGCAAAAAGAAAGCTATTTTTATGAGACTGCCATTTCAAGTTGTTTTTGTATGCTTAATAGAGCAAAGCAGGAAATATGTATAAATACTGTAATGTTTAACAGTACCGATTATCGGAAAATTCATCAAATGAGGAAGTCACAGTAAGTGTAGCTCTGACACATTTCAGTTGCATGTTTTACATGTTGCACTCATGTTTTAATGTGAAATGAATTTTATAAAAGTTCCATTGGTTTCAAATGCAAAAGATTTCATGACCTTTTGGAGATCTGAACATGTATATCTTCACATAAACAGCAGAGGTTTTTCCCTTTTGCATCAAAATATGAGTGTCTGTTTTTGTCATTATTTTTGAAATAACTATGCAGTTTTAAAGCCTGGTTCATTCAGTTGATCAGCACTATTTTGAACTGTTAATGTAATGTTTGAAAATTGTCTTCCAAAAGAAATAATGTAAAAGGGCACTTCATTTGAATGTAAATAAATGCATTTTTATCAAGATTTTGATCGGTTTTTCACACTACAATTAAAGGGATTGTTTACCCAAAATTTGCTGAAAATTTACCCACCCTCAGGCCATCCAAGATCTAGATGAGTTTCTTTCTTCATGGGAACAGATTTGGAGAAATATAGCATTACGTCACTTGCTCACCAGTGGATGCTCTGCAGTGAATGGGTGCCATCAGAATGAGAGTCCAAACAGCTGATAAAAACATCACAATAATCCACACCACTCCAGTCTATCAATTAACATCTTGTGAAGTGAAAATCTGTTTGTAGAGCAAATCCATCAAGACAATTGTAACTGCAAACCATTGCTTCCAGCTAAACTATGAGTCCATAATTCAACACTTCCTCCAGTGAAAAAATCCATCCGCTGTAGTTCTCTCACTTCAAAATCAACAAACATATTTGTTTTGGACTGTTATGGCTTGTAAATGGTGTTTGATCTGTGCAGATTTCTCTCCCGATTCAGACGAGACAAAATTTTAAGCAATAGTATGAATAGAGAACAAACTTTTATTTAGTTTTAAGTTAAAAACGTCACACTCAGGATTTATTACAAACATGCAGGTTTTCACTTCACCAGACGTTAACTGATGGACTGGAGTGGTGTGGATTATTATGATGTTTTTATCAGCTGTTAGGCACCCATTCACTGCAGAGGATCCATTTCTCCAAATCCTTTCAGATGAAGAAATAAACCCATCTAAATCTCGGATGGCCTGAGGGTGAGGACTTTTTCAGCAAATTTTCATTTTTGGCTGAAGTATTCCTTTAACCCTAAGTTACGATTGACCCTGGGTTAATAACTTATTATATTCATGTAATTCACTTTTAATATTCATGTAAGACCATCAGACACTTTTTCTTTCTTAAGATTTTTATTTATGATATAACCAAAACAGATGCCTGCGTTCATAATATCTACACTCACGCAATGTACAGGTTACCATATAAAACCTACAAAATGATGATGACAAACATTTAGTTTGACAGATAACAGTTGTACAGCAAACACTGATAGAACACTTTGTTTTGCCATATATATATTAATCTGTGTTTGGCACTTGACCACATGTTGCTGTCTTCTGTGGTTTAGAAATGAAATGCCAGATGCTAAATTGTTTTTATGAAGGAGGATCTACAAACATAAATAATCAGTTTTGAATTCAAGCTCCTTCATGAGCTGTACTTATCGGCATGTGGCTGAGGAAAGTTTGATCATTACAGCCTTGACTTCACAGAAAATGAAACCGCAAACAGTTTCTGATGGCTATCCATCTTGCATGTGGCCTCAGATATGATGTGGTTTGCATGTGAGCGAGTGTTTGTGCATTTTTAAATGGACTATAGATAAAAAGCATATGCCATTCCATTCACACAGTCCCTTGCATTTAAAACCCTGAGGTTGTGTAGGAATATTCTTACACATTAATATGTTACACTCCAATTGTCATGTCACTGACTGCACACTCACAAGTGTTGATCGAAACGTACAGTATGCATAGACAAACACTGAATAAACACACGAGTACTCAAAAAGCATCACATACACACCACATACACACATATTCATCCGGAAATGTACAGAATGTCCCAGTAGATGCAGAGAATACATTCAGTTTGAGGTGCAGCGTGCAAAATGATTTCAGCTGGATAGAAAAATAAAGACTTTAACTGAATACTAAGGCCAAGATTCAGTCAAATATGAATAGTACTTAAACTAGTCGCTCGTGCTAACCTGTAGTATTTGTTCACAGCTGATGGTGTGGGCAGAAGATTGACTGAATCGAGGTCTGGATAGAGGAGAAAGTGTCTGGAAAGCTGAGGTGAATGTGTTGGCTGGTGTCTGGAAGTAAATGCTGCAGGGGTTCATGGTCTGTCGTGCATGTGCATAGTAACGTGTGGTCTTCATTATCACAGTCCTACATACATATGCTTTTACTGTACAAATGATTATTTGAAACAAAAGAAAATGTCATATTTTAATAATAACAGCAGTTTCACAAAGAAAAGCATTTTTTGTGGTGTGATAAATTTTCACTTAGCCACCAAGTTAAACCATAAATTATATCTACATTTTTTTTTGTCTAATACTTTTTCATGTTTCTTCTCTTTTGAAGCAGCAAGATCAAAATTATTGTTGTCCCTATGAAAATATTTCTTTGTTTTATGATATTTTCCAACTATTTGTTTACTGTCAGTCATATGCAGTGAGTATTAATGTTTAAAAAAGTTTTATTATTATTATTATTATTATTTATCCTGATGCTCATTAACGGAGCACCATCACGATAAAACTTGACCCCAACCGCCCTTTTAAGAATCTATCACAGGCTCTGATATCATAACGCAATAAATGTTGAAAAAAAAAACAACAAAAAAAAATTCAAGTAAAAAAACTGATATGTCGCCCATGTGACTCTCTTTTAAATAGATGTTTGTGCTGAATGGAACTGAAATACTAGGAACACTAGGAATGACGTTTGTCATTGATTTATTAAATTCTTTAAAATAATTATTAAATTAACTATATTTTACTGTTTAGAAAGTTTGACAAAGTGTCACATCATCTGGTGCATTTTGCACACTTGGAAAATTTCCCTCTCTGTTATTATTTAAAGCTCTTTTCGAAGGTGTTTATTTCAGTACCAAAAGCTTACAACAGGATGTGATGCCACTTGCATCATTGCCTGTTGTGTTCAATTGCAAAAAGCCTTATATGAGGAATTCAAAATACAGAGAGACACATGAACACAAGCTTATTGTGTATGATCTCTGTATGTCTGGTTCTCACCGTTACCTGATCTGTGTCTGTGGGGAAATAATGTTCTCATGCGTGGTGTTCAGCGGGAAACCCACAGACACTGAGATAGGGGTATGGTTTTGGAGTCCATGCTCTGCTGATATTTGAAGGAGAGCGAACACAGAAAGACTTGCGGAAGAGAGGTTATGTCTGTGGATTCACTGTCCCGCACTGCTGGGGTCGCACTGCAACAGTCGTACGATGGATGGGTCACTCTTTGCACCCTCTACAAACTCTTCAAGCGACAGCTTACCTGAGGGACAACACAAGGTCAAAGGTCAAAAATAACCAGGATTAGCCATTTGAAAGCACTTGCATATTTAAAGCAGTTTACTTTTGCGAAATGCAAAAATGTCAATATAATTATCCTTGCAGAAGAACACTTTAACATACTTTTAAAAAGAGTACTTATTATTTAATAACATTTAATAGCATCAATTAAATGAAAAATATTATAGTTTAAATTTATATAAAATGCAGTTAGTTGAACTTTAGAGTGCTTTCTGACCCACTTACTGTATATAGGGCTTAAGTACATATTTATATCATTTCATAATTAATTTTATTGTCTTAGAAATACGGTACTGGCATTCTGGCATTCGTACATATTTTATAAGGTGGCTAATTCGTACTAATTCGTACGACCTCACTCGTACCAATTCATACGATTTTTGCTAAATCATATGTATTTTACGAGTTGCACAATTCGTATGAATTTGTATGAATGATCTACACCTAACTCCGCCCTTAACCTACCTGTCACTGGGGTGTGAAAAAATCCTACAAAATCATGAGGACGTACGAATTCGTACGAATTTGCTACCTCATAAAATACGTACAAATTGGTCGTGAGATAGCGTTGGCATATCTGTGTGTTGTACAAAAATATATATGAAATTAAACACATGGAATGATGAATTCGCAATATAGTGCATTTAAAATACTGTATATAAACCTTAAATGTAATTATGTCAAATAACTCACTGCAGTGAAAATTATAGTCAAGTAATGTATATGTACTTTATGCTAGTCAACACATCAAAATAAGTGTACTTCTTTAAAACATGACCAGATTAAAACATAATGATTTAAAATGTAATTTAAGTGCACTTTTTAAAAGACTATTCGAGTGTGTTAAAAACAAGAAAGTATCTCTCTTTAACTCTTACTTTTATTTTATTAAAATTAAATTATCTGCAAGAACAGTTTTTTAAAATACTTTAAGTGCACATTCTATACAATTAAGCACATTTCTTTTTCACAAGAGGATAGGAAGCTCACCATCACGATTTGTGTCCATCTGGCGGAAGATCTTATCTGTGCGTTTCTCAGGTGTGGACTCGTCCTCTGGCATCTTCATCACTGAAGAAACCATCTTATAGATGGCCTGAGGAGGACAACATCAAAGATCAAATCAAAATCAGCTTTAGAAAAGGTATTAACTCACAAAAAAAACATGATGTTATTCAACAAGTGCAAAATTCTACTCATACAGAACAAGACAGAATCTCTGTTCCACAACCTAGAGAGCTTCCTCAAACAAACTACTAAGTGTCCTCACTGTTGCTGTGAGCTTGCAAACAAGAGATTCGACTCTTGGTTTATTTAATCTGGCTTTAGCATATCGCTAAGCTAACAACACGGTACTATAACTAGCATAACTAAATTTATAATTGCCTTTTTCTTCCATGATGGTATATTCTGTAATCTTGGATGATTCTGAACACATTGCAGTGCATTCTGGGATTGTTTCATTGGGGAAATAATACATGCAGTGCTGCTTTAGAATCTTCTAGCAGTTGGTTTTAGAATTCTGGTTTAGAATTTGCTATCTTTTGGTTTGGGAGTGCAGCTAAGATGCTGTTAAGGTCTAAGCAGGCAGTAAATCTTATTAGAGAAAATTAGAGGACTCTGGGTATGATTTAGAATCGGAGCTGTCACTTCATAACTTTTTCAAAGTAACCATAGCAACTGCTTTTCCCAGATAATTGAATGAAGTGAAAAGAAAATTACAGCCATTTGCTTGCACTCAGCCGTCAGATTCAGAGAGTGCACTTAGGAAGTTGACGCATTTCACCAATTGCTCCAACAGCGTGAAATTTACCTAAACATGAGCAAAAGGTAATTGCCTGCTGAACTCAAGTCTCCCTAATTGAGCAAAACGTCATGCACAACTGAAAACTGATAATTTTCTGGTCTAAAAAACACGATAATAAGTTCCTGGAGGCAGTTTGATAGTATTGATTTGCCATATTATTCACTGAAATATATTAATATACACTATAAGGTTGGAAATATCTTCTCTGTAAGTATAAAGTCAAAAGAAATGTGTTTTTGTACACAATGGTTGATTGATAGCGATATCATTTCAGGTGTTTCATGGAAACTTCTCATACAGGTGCTATTTCAACAAGCTTGTGATATAACATTGAAAGTTAGTTTATTTAAACCACTTGTATTCAAAATATTCAACATCTAAACATGATCTAACCAGTTTTTGTTTTCAGTGTTAAATTTTTAAACCAATCAGTGAGCTGGATTTTGAACCAATCAGATTTGTGTTTGGGCGAAACTACAATCAAAATAGCCTTTGGATGGTTTGGACATAAACACAGATTAACACTAAACACGCAAATTAAATTTCTTTATGCCGCCGGCACTGCAAATTATTTTCTTATTGAGTATTTATGTCTTGTTTTCCAGTACAAATATCTAAAAACTTGAGTATCAAAATGACACGAAATAGTCTAGTTGTCTGAAAAATGTAGGCTATTTCAGTAAAGCTTAAAACCAATGAGGTAAGAAAAATATAATCTTGTCTTCCCTTCAAATTAAGTTTATTTTTGTTACTCCTCCCAGCAGGCACCAGACGTCTATGTAACGTCAGGTTGACGTTGGACATGACGTCGGACAGACGTTGCATTTTGGTTGAAAATGAAAATTGGGTTGACGTCAATATTTGACGTCAATTTGATGTTGACTTAATGTTGGATTTTGGTTGCACAACCTAAAAACAACTAAATCTCAACGTCAGCTGACGTCGGTATTGGACATCAATTTAACATTGACATTAGACGTTGAATTTACGTTGAATTTTGGTCACCCGACGTCGCAACTGAAATTTAACCAAATATCAACGTCTTATGACGTTGTGTGCCTGTTTTGTGCCTGCTGGGCTTTGGCAGATATTTATTTTCTGATTGTTTGTTTCAAGCATAAACTAACAGAAAAAGAGAAAATAAGTCTTAATATTGTAAGTGTCTCAAGTAAATGTATCTTGTTGCCAGCTATGAGGCCACCGAGGTCCGGACCTCAGTAATTTTTTTTTATGTTCAGAAATAAAATTTGTTTTCTGAATGACTAATTTGCGTTTTAAAACTCCTCATATGAGTGTCTGCATGTTTAATTAAGTTTGGACAGTTTGCAAGAAAGTTTAACGTCCGTGGTGTGAAAATGACTGCTGCGAGATGCTGGCGGAGTGAAAGCGTGGGTGTTGCCAGATCCAGCTATTATAAGCGTTTATGGACTTGTCTTTTCCACTTAATTTGGCACTTTAGAAACTTAATAAAGTGGGAATTTTCAGTTTTGAGTTAGCGATATCTTTATCTTATTTACAAAAGATTTGAAAATGTAGTTTTTAAAAAAAAAAAAAACATTTTCATAACTATATCTGGCATCAACCACACTTAAACTGACAGTAATCAAAAAATCCTGTGGATAGGTTATTACCGACAGGATACCACATTCGGTAAGGCAAACACAAAAAACATCATGATATTATCTGTCAGAAACGTTATCAATGCTATCAAAAGCAGAAGTACAGTATCATTTAACAGTGGTATACAGATCTGTAGAACAAGTAGGTTACAGAATGAAATGAAATATGCAAACACTAACCATGAAGAAGTCTATGCTACTGTATTTCATTTAGTATCCACCTTTTTCTTAATGAGCCTACCGCATTTTAAATTATGGGAGGCACTTCCGGTTTGGGGAAGTTCCACTCAAAAAGACTGCAACAAATCATTTCAAATTCGCTACAAATAATCCTTATCCGTCATTTTGACTGAATGGGCTGTACATTTTCATTCAATTTCTATTCTCAGAAGTCAGGAGAATAACGTTACATTTGGTATATTAATGTGACGTGATATAACAACAATATCTGTAGAATAGCTCTTTTCAGCCGGCTGAAATTACTGTTTCCTTAGTACGGAAGGGGATTAGGGCCAAGCAATAATAAAAAATAAAACCATCTCAAGATTAAAGTCATTATAATGTGAAATTGAACTGAATAAAGTTGAGAATAAACTGATTCAATTTTGAGAATAAAGTCATTGTGTTTCGAGAAAAAAATGGTTAAATTTCAAGGAAAGTCAAAACAATATAAAAAATAGTCGAATGTTTATTCTCAACATTTTATTTAGACTTTTTTCTCGAAATTTAACGAGTTTAATCTCGCATTATAATTACTTTAATCTCAAGATGGTTTTATTTTTTAATTATTGCTTGGCCCTAATCCTCTTTCGTACCTTTGTATTCCGCTGTAAGTAAATGAAAAAAGACAACATATATTGTGCATTTGTGGTCTGCTCTCCCAATTTAATTTACGATATAATCCATGAATGATTTCCTGGAATGCACCAAGAATCTTTCATCTTTTCATTCCCAAATCCTCATGTCTCTTTCCAGGTTTGTTTTCACACGGATGCTGTGAAATGTAATTGTTACGATATATAGACATATATTATTATAATGATATTTAATGCATCCTTAATATTGTTGCAGATAGAAGGAGGATCTTTGGGAGTTATTCATGGTATGTTGAAAATAATTTGTTAATGCTTTTACACTTTTAAATTTCCTTTTAATGAAAATGCTTTTAATTGCATTCATAGAGCGAACCATTTGCTGATTGTTTACAGTTTAAACAGAAGTTACTCCCATAATTTGCGCAGAGCGTCATGGGGCGTAGGAAAAAGTTGGATAGTAGTTAAATTTTCACAAAGTCATGCTAAAATCATTCATAAGAGCGCTAGACAAAGTTATCATCTATATAGCAATGGTTATTAACGAAAACTATAACATTAATATGTATTGTTGCATGAATAATAAACAACTGTTAAAATGATCCACCCCTAACCTATTGTATAACATATATCTGTGCTTCAACCGAGAGAGTCACACTCACACACCTGTACAATCTCCAGCATTTCTGCCTTGCTTATGTATCCGTTGCCATCCAGGTCATACATACTGAAGGCCCACTTCAGCTTCTGATCCAAACGGCCACGTGACGTGACACTCAGGGCGATGATGAACTCTCTGAAATCTATTGTTCCGTCTCCATTGGCGTCGAAGGTTCGGAAGACGTGCTCTGCAAACTTTGACGCGTCTCCATAGGGGAAGAAGTTACCGTAGATCTTCTTGAATTCGTCCATGTTGAGTGCGCCGCTGGGACAGTCCCGCAGGAAGCCCTTGTACCACTCCTGGATCTCATGCTCAGTGAAGTCTGTGTTTTCCACCAGGTCCTGTATCACCTCGGGACGGAGCTTGCTGTTCTGCTTTCCCATGCTGATGGTGTGGTTTCAACTAGAGGTGAAGGAGAAGAAGAAAAAGAGAAGAACTGTTAGTTAAAGGTCTCACAGTAAGTAAATAGACTACTCTCATTTTAACTCACCCTTAATAAATATGAAATAAGTTTAACTTGATCACATTTAATGCAAGATTAAAAACAGAATTCATAGCAAAGAAACAACCAACACACTCTTAAAAATTCATCAGTTCATTTGAGTTTCCCAAAAGAAGCTTTTGGTGAACAGAAAGAGCCATTGTTTTCTTAGTGTCTACAAAGAAGTCAACATTTTAATATTCTTAAGAACATTTTTTGAAGCCAAGTCCATGTCTAGAAATCAAACTTTTAAAATTAGGCTACCTTATATATCCAAGATTGTGGGAACCCTGTTTCTTCAGAAAAAAAATGGGTGTTGAGGTGGTGAAATAAAATAAGAACTATATGGATTTTTAGTTGCTCATTTTAGTACTTATTTTGTCTTAAGTCATCTTAAAGCTCCCGTATAAGTTTGCTAAGGCCCTCTAGTGGGCTCCGGTTTAGGACCACTGACATATAGGAAAGAAAATGGCAAAAGAGGTCTCGGTAACACTTTACTTAAAGCCTTTATGTATAATGCATTATAAAAGTAGTTTTAATGCATTAATAATGTCTTGAAATGCTCCTTATAATGCATCGTACAATCTCATGAACAACTGTAACCATAATTAATACTTTATTAAATTCTTTGTTACACTATGCATTTTAAATTCAGTTATAACTATTTACTACAAGATATAATGTATTATAACACACATTATGAATAATTATAATGCATTATAGCCTTAAATAACCCTTTATAATGCATAATACATAAAGGCTTTAAGTAAAGAGTTACTGAGATCTCTTTAAACAGCTAAACTGTTTCTCCTAGACATCAGTGAAATTAAATGGAAAGCAAATGGAGACTTTTTCTTAAATCTCCATTTCCTCAGATTTTTATCATGAGAAAAAACCCCAGTGACACATGTGAAGAGATCTCAACATTCAGAATTTCAAAATACTTCAAAATTTCACAGTGTTTTATTGCTTTGTAATCATTTTTGAAATTTACTAGCAATTTCTGAGTGAAAATTTTCAAAGTAAATCCTACATACATCCCACATAATCCTACAACATGTTTTTGAGTGTACTGTCACTTTATATCAACAATTTTCTCATTTGAGTCTATTCCTTTTGGAGTTTTTGGAGACAATGACAACATTCTCGGTTAAGTCTCGTGAGCGTTTCAGTAAACATACACAATGCCTAAACCCTGACGGGACGAGTCCCTCGCTGTGAACGTACTATTATGAATGCAAAGCACACATATCTGCCACAAAACTAAAATTTCTCTTCCTTTTCCCATCTGTCAACTGAACTTTCCATTGGTTGACCGCAGTGATGCTCTCACCTGCTGCAGTGTGTGTGTGTGTGTGTGTGTGTGTGTGCGCGTGCAGCTGCACCCGAATCATTTCCTGATGCAAATCTCTCAAAAAACCCTGCGTGCCTGCAGCTCTACACACGTTATCTAGAGAGCACATATTAAGATAATTCTATAAAATGGGTGCTTTTCCTGGTTGATTTTAATACAGCAAGGAGAAGCTTGAAAAAATACCTATCATATTAAAAAAAGGAAAAAAATAAAAAATAAAATAAAGCTGGATTTTTGTAGTTGTATTCAGAACACTGTCTATATTAACATAAAAATTGCATTAAATATTCATAATAAACATCATTTTTATATGCATTATATTTATGTGAGACACATACTGTATGTTATATATAATGACTCTTTATTCTCATCCATATCCACTGAGAGTGATGTGGGACAAAAAATAACAATGGGGAGATTAAGAGATGGAGAAACTGAACCTCCTCTTGTAAACAGGAAGCAGTCCATCAGTTTGCCTTTCACTGCTCCTCACGTAGCGCATGTGTCCATCCAGCTCCACGCTATTTATATAGTGTGCTTATTTATGTCTTATTTAACAAAGTGGTCTGAAAGGAGTCAAATAATAAAAAAAAAAGAAAAAAAAGATACATGTATAAAAAATCTTTAAAGTTCAGCTCACATTTCTGTTATCTGTGCCACATCTGTTTCTCTTTCACTGTCAGTATGTGCTTGTAGGAAACTGTCAGTCATAAATGGTGAAACAGCTTTGATGCTGAAATTAATTAGGCAAATAAATGTCAGCCAACAAGTTGTGAAGATATTAATCATACCAGTCAGAAAGTGTTCTTTCCACTTTTGGAAATGTACTGTATGTAAGAAAATATGTGACCTTGGACCACAAATCCAATTATAAGGGTAAATTTTTCAAAATTGAGATTTATAGAGCATCTGAAAGCTGAATAAATAAGCTTTCCATTGATGTATTATTTGTTAGGACAATATTTGGCCGAGATACAACTATTTGAAAATCTGGAATCTGAGGGTGCAAAAAAAAAAAAAAAAAAAAATTCAAAATATTGATAAAATCGCCTTTTAAGTTGTCCAAATGAAGTCCTTAGCAATGCATATTACTAATCAAAAATTAACTTTTGATATATTTATGGTAGGATATTTACATAATATCTTCATGGAGCATGATCTTAACTTAATATCCTAATGATTTTTAAAAGAAAAATCGATAATTTTGACCCATACAATGTATCGTTGGCTATTGCTACAAATATACCTATGCTACTTATGACTGGTTTTGTGCTCCAGGGTCACATATGTAAATAATATAATTGCAATAAATATGCAAATAATAACAATTGCTGTACTCTGAGGGCTGACCAAGCCCAGTGCTCATCCTCATCTGAACTAATAATCCCTTGCTGTATCCCCTCTCTACAAACCAGCGCCTTCACACACACACACACACACACACACTTGTTTCGCTATCCTTGTGGGGACTTCCATAGGCGTAATGGTTTTTCTACTGTACAGACCGTATATTCTATTGCCTTACACCAACCCTACACCTAAACTTAGCCCTCACAGGAGACTTTCTGCATTTTTAGATTTTCAAAAAGCTTCATTCTATGTGATTTATAAGCTTCTTTACCCATGGGGACCTCAATTTAGGTCCCCACCGTGACACGAGTCCCCATGAGTCTGTGTGTATTCAGGTTTAAGTCCCCACCTGAATAGAAAAACAGACACACAGACACACACACACACACACACACACTTTCTCCACCTGTCCAGTCTGAGCACCAAAGCACAACAGAGCAATTTGTCCACAGCAGACTTTTGTGCCGCCCTGTGGATAAAAGCATCATGATCAATCAGAGTTTAATTGCTTAACAGATATGCGGCATTTTTATTAGTTCCACCTATTGCTATGGTAACAGACCAGTCTAATCTTACTGTTAGTGAAGCACAAAACAGTCGCATTTGAATCAACTTTGTATTAAAAACATGCCTTCAAAAATGGGATTTATGGATGAATCAAACGATAGGATGTTTCTTTTGGAAGAAAAATAAACAAAATACATTATCTGAAGTTGAAGTCACCACATTGCCTAAAGTTGAATGCTCATGTTAAGGTCTGGTCAAGAGACGTGTCTCTTGGTGTGTCAGTGACATCACTTCTGATCCTCCTCAGGACGGGCCATGTTCTTGCGCCCCTGAGCTTAACCTGTGTTTATAAAGCAGAGCCGCTGGCTCGCAGATCTCTGATGTTCTTGGACTCCAGGGTCAACAGCTCAAAGATCTCTGTCTCAAATTAAGCCTAAGACTCTTAGAGCCTCCAATCGCCCTGCGGAGACGTCACGCTTATATAACACCTGCCCACAGACACAGGTGGACACAAGGCACTGATGTCCTGAGGACAGGTGACACATCACACCCACCAAACAACCTGTTTTCATCAGCACAAGAGAATAATACCTCTCAAACAAGAATATCAAACGAGATGAGATAGGTTAAAAATAACCAGTTGAACTATATATATATATACACACACACACACACACTATAGTGTTTAAACAGTGGTATTTGAAATTAAGCTGAAATTTAATAATATTATATTAAAAAAAATTACACTTATAAAAAATAAGCTGCCAACTAACTGAAATTAAATACATTTCAGTTGAAGTACTAAAATGACAACAAATTTAAGCTAAATAGAATAAATATGTTTTAATTTATATATATATATATATATATATATATATATATATATATATATATATATATATATAAACAAACTAAAACATACATACAACTAAACATATAACTAAAATAAAAAGACAAAACTAAAAATAAAAGGTAATTGAAAATATTAATAAATACTACTGCAGAAATGTTGGAATACTTTCTGCCAGTGGGATAAAAAAAATCAGTATATACTATCCAAAAATATGACATAATACACTATGCAGTCGTTTAAAGTTTAGCTATTTTACTGGAAAAGACAAATAATAATAAAAAAAGATTGATTATTTATTTATTTATTTATTAATGATTAAATAAATAAATAATGACTGACTGAATAAATAAATAAATAAATAAATAAATAAATTACAGTTAAATTACATGCTGTTTAACTATTTTACTGAACAAGACAAAAAAAGATTATTTATTTTTTATTCATTCATTCATTCATTCATTCATTGGTCATTGCATAAATAAATAAATAAATAAATAAACAAATGGACAAGACAACAAGTTGTTAGAGATTAAGAAAATTGTTTTAAAATTATTCATGAGGACCAAACAAACAAACAAACAAACAAACAAACAGAGAAAAGGGATCAAATGTTGCAAGCTGAAATCAAACTCTTTCAATAAATCAATCAAATATGAGCATCAGAGCTCAGCTATTTTCATTTTCACCTTTGATGCATTCAGCAATGAAACTAATGACTTGTGTTGACAGACTTACAGAAGCATGAGCCATCAAAATGATAGAAATGATTATTCTCACTCGAGTGGCCATACAAACGCTGGAACAAGGCACAGGAAGGTGCAGGTCATGTGATACAAAAGTTGAAACCTCCCCTCCATTTCCTCCACCCTTCAAACCTACAGAGGCCAAATAAAACCACAAGCTCCGAAACTGAACTTCGACTGTGGAAAATGTCAGTGCTGCATTCATCTTTGTGAGGGGGCTATGAAATTCATCAAATGCTCTCATAGTTTCCTTGTTCTTTCCCAGGCTGACCAAAATAAACATACAGTGCTGTGTAAGAACAGCATTTCTGTTATCATGGGGACATCTAGTGACATTAGTCAATGTGGAAATTTCCTTCACATCAACAGTCATCGACAGCGCTGCATCTACACTGCTGTGTTCAATAAGTGTATGCTAAAATTACAATCAACGGGAAAAAATCAAGTGAGCATTAGCAGACCATTGGCTGATAACTAGCATGTGCAATATGAAAATGAATCAGCATCAATGATTAATGTTTAGTTATGAATTTCATGTATGTTACACATAGCTATTACTGTATGACAACCATTGCACTACTGTCGGTTTCTGTGGCTCATTGCTGGTAACGCTTCACCTCAATCTGCGCTTGACATTCTATCACCAAATGCATGCCACAGCAATATTAATTTAGGTCTCATTTATAAACATTTAGTTTTGGTTTCAACTTTGTTTCCAGGATATATGATTTCACAGGTTTTAAAATGTCAGCTTAAGAATAACTTTGGAAATAATGAAATATTAGCATGAAACAATAAATGAAATAAATAATAAAATAATAAAATAAATTATTAAAACAGTCTCTACACAAGAAAATAATAAATTATGAATTTTTGCAGTGCTCAATTCGCATAATCACATAATCCCTCATGATGTGTCTCAAATACAGTATTGTTCATAGAAGATTCAGGCTGGGCCTTTATGAGCTCAGTGAAGACTGTAATGCAGTCACACATAGAGCCGGAAATTAACAAGAGATTAGGGCAAAAATGCCACCAAGATGAATAAAACTGTCTCAGAAATTCAAGAAATGGGGCAATGTTTTTTATATTTGAAGAGTTCAGATGCAAAATCCTCTAAGTACGTTTAACATTTTTCTTTTAAAATTAGCATTTCTTTCTGGCTACTATGCATAATTTTCTATTTATGTACTGGTACTTTTGAATGGATTGAGGCTGGGATTTAGCGCATTTGAAGTGAAAGTACTTGATGAACATATACTATGTGTAGAGAGCATTCACTCAGTATCGTTATCTCATTTTTGACCAAGATGGCTTTTAGAGGCTTTTGTATTGGAACTCTTCATTTATAACATCTGATATAATTAAGCCATATCACATAAGGAGGAGGAATACTGGTTTTCCTAAATGTGTTATTTCATGTAACAGTTATTAAACCAAATTTTATTTATATTTTAGATATAATATTTTCTATATTGCCTCTTTTTGTTCTGTCTCCAACAAAAATAGTTTAAAACAAAGCCATAGCTAAACCAACCAACAGAGTAGTGTTTCATTCCTGAATCTGCATTTTTTAAATGAATCGGTTGAGTGACCAATTCAATGATACATTCATAAAAACAGTCACTCATTCAAGTGATTTGTCTCGTCGCATTCCAGTGATTTGTTGTCGGAAAGAATAAAGTGTAATATTCCATTGGTTGATAACCATAAACATTCACATTTCATTCTTTATAATACATACAATATGCTGCAAACAATTGTTCATATATATAAATAGGCACTACTTTAACGACAAGACAAGGTGATGCAGTTGTTGGGAAAAAACTAATAAAGAATAGCATTGGCAGCAGCAATCATTGTCCCCTCCACCATGCTTAAAGTTTATGGCCCGCCTAAGTCGGCATCTCAAGTATCAAAATAATCTCCAAATTTCCCAATAGTAAATACGACTTAAGAGGCCGTTCATGTCCAATGCCTGATTGGGAAACTCATATTTAGGATAATCCCGATAGCACTTGAAGGCAGCATAAAGCGTGCACTTTAAAATGTAAAGTGCAGTGTGAGTGCAGGCCAGCGGGGGAGTGGTGAGGGGGACAATCGTGCTCGGGCTCGGTTCAAGGCAACCGTGCCTAGTGTGAGTGCAAACTAAATCTAAAGATGCAATCACATTTCAGTGAAATTTGTAGCAAAAAAAGGTCCATTGTCTAATGTTAATAGTGTATCGATGTATGAAGCACAAACGCCACTTTCAAATCAAGCAGCTTTCTGGTGGTCAGCACGGCAAATTTGTGTGAACGACATGAACCCATTGTGAAATCTGCATGGGGAAATTCCTATTGAACTGACTGGATTTTGCCCCTCAAAAATTCACCAGCCAACAGTAAAAGTGACCACACCACAAGAATTTCACACATTCAAATTTATTTTATAAGGTTGGAGAAAAAATGTTTTTATTAAAGAAACAAATGCCCTATAGCAGGCAGTTTAAGAATTTCAATCACATTTAGCAAAATCTGCCCATAAGTGATACAGCCAATAAATACTAATACTGATATATTAAATCTGAAATCGGTTACACTTTAGTTTGGGGACCATTTCTCACTACAAGCTAACTATTAGCTATGATTTTTGCCTCAATAAACTCTTAATTTGCTGATTATTCATTGTTAGTAATGTAGTTCTGAAGTTTAGGTATTGGGTGGGATAAAGGGATTTAAAATATTGTCAGGATAAAGCATTAATATGTGCTTTATAAGTACTAATAAACACCCAATTTGCAAGTAATATGCATGGTAATAAACAACTTAATAGTGTGAATTGGTCCCTAAACTAAAGTGCTACTCTGAAATATGATTGCAAGAGCACAAAATGCATCAAAAACTTTCTTTTAACTTCAGGTTTAATTTCCTTTAGCTAACTATATCTGCTTTCCCTCACAATCTCTCTCTCTCTGTCTTTGTACCTGCAGGATTAACTCAAGGTTCTGTAGGGCTAATATGAAGCAGTAGGGTATAAATATAGACTCATGTCTGTTATGTAAGTGCCACTAAATATCTTATACCAGGTCTTGGTGATAAAGAATACAGCAGGTGTACTGTACACATTGGATTCCACTGGTAATGCGTAAAACACAACAGTGTGCTTTTGTAAGTCAAAATCACAAATGTTTTGAGACATTCATTACTGTGCATAAATCTGCAACCTCAAGACCGCCCAATAGTGTACATATGAAATAAAATATGCATTATAAAATGAACCCTTTATAATTAAAAGTATAAAAGTTTTTAAAATAAACTGGAATTCTGCATGCATGTAGAATGTCTGTGATTCTTATATGAGGATTTACAGGCCCAGGCTAAAATGGTGACCTTTTCTCTCGGTGTGACCTCTGATAAGATCTTTGCCTTCACTAGATGGTTTCAAAAGACGGTCAAACAAAGTGTGTAACTTTAAATAAGAGAAATATGTCAGATTAACAGATTGTCCAAGTATAAGCAGTCAAAAGCTAGAGGATAAATGACCTCCTAAATGTTTCGCTTGTATGAGAAAAATTCAGTGAATGTACTTGAAAGTAGTTATAAATATCACACTCTCTCGGCTGACAGTACTGAGGTCATTAAAGGTCCATATTTCCTGTCTGAAGAAACAGCAACTCTATATTAATACCCAGACTTTTGACGTAAAGCATTTTTGTCTAGTTCAAATGTAAACGTCCAGCCATCAATCTAAAATTGTTAACTGCTTGTAAACTATCCTTGCTTGACCTCGACACAATCCTCCATCCATCTGTGAGAACGGCACCAAACGCCATCGCCAGCCGCGCTCGACAATTCCTGCACATGCTCTTAGTGTAAATATTTGCAAAGCCCCTATTTTTGGAAACATTTTTTCGTAGCGTTTACAGTTTGAAATCATGCTCAATTACCACAATAGAGGCTTCACATGATGAACACAAACAGGAAATGCCTTTACATTACAGCCTCAATGCACACAAATTGAATGTAGAGTAACTCGAGTGTGAAATCAGTATCGCTCGACACCACGGCTCATTACAAAGTGCCATTACCGTTCTCAGCTGCTGTCACTGTGAATGTACGTACTTGAGCTGAACACTACAGTAATAACTGTACCCTCAGCCTCATTAATAATACACACAATCCTCATAAGATTCAATCCAAACACCGCCACATTCACATGCTCCATCATGCTCCACTGAGACTCAAAAGATCTCAGGATCTAATGAAGCACTTTATAAGTGAGACAAGTCACAGTATGTACTTTTACCACCTTTATACTGAAGCTGAAACTCAGAGAAGTGGACGCTTCATATTTACACTCTTATGAGGTGCACTATTAAACAGAAGACATTAATGGACAGCACTCTGATCCCAATCACTGCAACCAGACTACATGCTTTAGACATCTAATACATAAATAACATGTCCTTGATTTTTATTTTATTTTTAATTGAATTGAATTTAATTTTGGTCAAAATCAAGAGCCTACAAGAAGAAGGTATACTTCAGATTTCCAGAATGTGTCAAATAATATGTTAACATCAAGATATAATAGTTATATAAATTTGTTATAAGATTGACAGACAAACAGAAATAGATAGATAGATAGATAGATAGATAGATAGATAGATAGATAGATAGATAGATAGATAGATAGATAGATAGATTATAATTCCTCGAAGAACCTTTAACATCCTTGGAAACTTTCCATTCCATTTCCTGGTTCTTTATAGTGGAAAACGATTCTCTAGACAGCAATTCCATTGAAGAATCATTTTGGAAAAAAACCTTTCAAAAAAACCTTTCAGTGAACAGAAAGAACCATGTTTTCTTTGTGTGAAGAACATTTTAAGTGAAAACTCCTTTTTGGAACCTTTATTTTTAACAGCGTACCGTCTGATATGTCATGTCGACTACCCACAGACTGTTTGAATTGAATAGATTTACGTAGCGTTTTTCATTATACATACTGTTCCAAGGTAGCTTTACAAAGAAAAGCACCCTACAAGCCAAATACAGCCAAAGGTGACAGTAGCAAGAAAAACATTCAGCTTCTGACCCACCTTGATGTAAATGATGCACTTCAGTTTCACCTGTTGGACCTTGTGATGTTGCCAGCTTTCTTTCCTCCTCTCTTCCCTCTCTATATCAGCTCTGTATGTCGACAGGAAACTCTCTGAACAGACACTCCCCTCTCCCTTTCTACATTTCCTTCTCTATCTCTCTTTATTTTCTCTCCCTCTCTCTGGGGCTTTACTAAACTCTCCCACAAAGCCGAACGTCTCTGTTTCCACATCCCCACAGACTGTCACATTTTTCCAAGCGCCCACTTGCGTCTTCTCAAAAACCCTCTCGGAGCAGTACGTGTGCTTTCTGAACAGCCTGTCAGATTTAAAACATTAACGTCACCGTGTAACCTACATGCATGCCACAACAATGCAAAAGGGAAAAAAAGAGCGCCTCGACAACTTCCTGCAACCTGAGATATTTTCTTAAGTCTTCTGAGAGCAAGTTTGCTACTTAACCTGAGTTCCCAACTGACTTTATCTGATTCCTCTTCTGTTTTTCAGTTTACTAGTGACCAACCACTCAATAATGAGAATTAAGTCATTTAGAGCAAAAGGCTTATTTCCTCTTTCGCACAAATCCATGTGACTTTGAAACAATAGAATTGTTATAACTGCAGTGTGACTTTGCACATGCATTAAAAGGTAACACTTAAGCATAGGGACCAATTCTCACTATTAACTAGTTGTTTATTAGCATGTCTATTAATAACATATTGACTTATTTATAAAGCACATATTCTGCACGACCATATTCTACATCCCTAATCCTATCCAATATCTAAATTTAACAACTACCTTACTAACTATTACTAAGCAGCAAATTAGGAGTTTATTGAGGCAAAAGTCACAGTTAATGGTTTGTTAATAGCGAGAATTGGATGTTAAAATAAAGTGTGAGCCATTAAAATGTTTGCACAGACATAGTCTAACTTTTTTTTAGGCGTTTTACATTATAATTGATGAGCTTATGTTAATTACATGGACTTTTTGTACTTACTGAAGTGAACTCAAGCAAAAAGCTGAAGGGGGATTCAAAAATGCGAAGAATTTGGCGACCATTTAGACTTTTTATGTTGTTCATGGACATTATTTGTCGACTACACTGTAAAAGAGTTTTTTTTTTTTTTCAAAGTTATAAATAAAACTAAGATTATTAGAGTATGTTTTACAAAGAAAAAAACTACTTCAGACTTGAAAACTGCATGCAAATTCAATGTCGCTTGTCATTTCTTTGTAATTAATTGTATAATTTACTAGCAATTTCTGAGTGAAAATTGCTTCTACACCAATCTTTCCCCCAGTGTATGTGTCCAAGCTCTCTCTCTAAAAAACTGTAGTATATACTATTGTCTACATGGCACTTTAAAGTGCTTGCGATGTAGCTCAGAACTCAGATCTGGTCTTGTTCAGGTGATCAGATGTTCCTCTTGTGAAATCAGGTAGTGTCCCTCCTCTAAGCCTTATGTTCCAGGATTTATCCAAAGCCAAATGGTCTGAAATCCACTCTGGTCAGTCGCTTTCCGGCACTCTTGTCAGTTCCAGGTTGGATAAAGGTGGGATAAAACCGAACCTTCATTCTCAACACAGAGATGTCCTCATCCTAACAGTTCATATAGTTGCATCTTGTTCATGTTCCTTTCATCCAAACCTCACAGGATACCGAAAAACTCGGCTGTCTCCTTTGAATTTCACATCCACTGACAGTGCATCAGTGCACGGCCAGCATATACCAGACTTCACCTGCAAGAAAAACAGCAAAACATGCACAAAAATGACAGAACTCACCTCAGGTGGTTGTTCTGGTGCTGTGCTGTGAGATTTTATATGGCCATAACCCGGGGAGCTCGGCAGGGATGAGGCGTTGTGTGGCCTCAGTGCTGATATGCAGCTACAGGTATCAGGAACAAGCTTTGATGCAACCAGCAGCTCCAACGAGAAACTCCACAAGACTCACCCGCAGCTTAGTTCAGAGCACCAAACTGCCTCCCACAGTGACGTCAAAGCTGCTGGTCACATGACCTGCCTAAAAAGCCTATGAGAGCCACCGTTGCCCTGGCAACAAGAACTCAGCATTGACTCTTGCTGTCAGAAAATACAACTACACTGAAAAAAAATGATTCATTGAATTTACAAAATTTTTTAAAGGTAAGTGGTTGCAATCAATTTATTTTAGATACATTTAAATAAACAAATTTAGTTGACTAACTTTCAACATTTTTTTAATGTAGCCAAAATAAATAGTTTGCAACCACTTACCCTAAAAAAAATTAGTATCAGTTTTTTCAGTGTATATATATTTGATTGAGATGCACTTAAAAATGCTCAATATATGTGCATACATATGAAGAATTATAGAGCAATTTCATGTAGAAACACATGCACTTGTTGCATTTATGATATAGTGTATGTGTTTGGTTTTCAAGAAAAAATGCACATTTTGTTCCGCAAGGACTTTGTTGTCATGATCACATTGCGATGCACAGGACAGGAGGAGAGGGTTAGCGTTAAGAGCAGACATCCCTCACATTGGAGGCCATGCTTTACTTAAGCTGATTAAAGGGAAGTCAAAGCCTCCTCTCATTAGCCTTAATGTACAGACACTTTTTAAGGCTACTTGCTGAGTCAGTCATCTGCATGGCACTCGAATCACTCCCTCAATGCGTTATAACAAAACACGGGTGCGCATGCAAAATACAGGCGATAGTATCTCACGCAGACATCCACAGTGTGATTTGCATTCGCAATCTGTGAAACATAATATGTAATAAAACTTGCATAACCAGCGCTGTATGTTGATGTGCATGATCATATCCTGGTGCTGATATATGGAAGAGGATTGTATTGCTCAGAGGATGCTCTTTCATACCTCAGGAGACTTAATAATTGACTTCTGTTGTTTCATTTAAGTATCATCTTTGATGTTTGAAATTAAGAAGAATATAATGAGAAATAGTTGAGGTCATAATGAAACTGTTGCATGGCAGACTTTCTTGGCACAATGTTCAGAATTGGCACAAAAATCAGAGAAACAGGAGGCTTAATGTAAGCAAAAGTCTCCATTTGATCTCTATTGAATCTCTTTGCTGTCTAAGAGAAACAAAATGAGAAACTAAAAAAGATCTGATTTGTGATTTTTGCTTTTCTATGGGTTTGAATGATTTAGAAAAGCTATTTGACTTCATATTGAGCTCTTTGACTTTTGATTGCAGACTTTGGTGTCAAGACAAATCTGAGCCCCATTTGAGACATTGTTGAGGCTCTTATGAAACTCTAGAGGAGACATACACTCTTAAAAATAAAGGTGCTTCATGATGCCATAGAAGAACCTTTTTTGTCTAAATGGTTCCATAAAGAACCTTTAACATCTTTCTGTTTCACAAAAGGTTCTTTGTGGTGAAAAAAGGTTCTTCAGTTTATAAAAAGGTAAGAAAGAGATGGTTCTTTAAAGAACCTTTGACTGAATGGTTCTTTGTGGAACCAAAAATGGTTCTTCTATGGAATCTTCTAAAGAACCTTTTGAAGCACCTTTATTTTTAAGAGTGTATGTGATATTACTAAAGTTTCTTTTTTTCAGGGGAAAAGTCTGAGTTAGGGTTAGGGTTAGGGTTAGGGTTGGCTTTGACAAGACAAAGAATTTGATGAGAAATGTCTGAGGTCTCTCATTGCAGACTTTTGGTGTCTGTTGAGATCTCTTATGAACCTCTATAGAGAATATGAGATTTCAGAGGTCTTTTTCTCAGGAGTAAAAACCAAGAAGTGAAAGACTTCCGCAATAATCTCTATTTGACTTGCATTACATCCATAGGAGAACTGACTATGGAGAATAAAGGAGATCTCATTTCTGTGAGAGTGGACAACCTAGTGGATTTGTTTTGAATTGATGAAAAATGTTTGGGGTCATATTGAGGCCCATTTGTTACACCGTTGAGATCTTTTGAAACTCTAGAGGAGACACATGTGAGATTACCAAGGTCTTTTTCTCAGGAGAAAAACCTAGCACTTCTGGTCTTGAAAGAATTTGATGAAAAATGTTTGAGTTCATACTCAGATATCTGTATGAAACTCTAGAAAAGACACAAGTAAAGTTAGGGGGAAAAAACAGAAGCAAGAGACTTAAGCAAAAGTCTCAATTTGGTCTCAGTTGCAACTCATTTAAAACGCTGAAGGGAGACAAATATGAGAACTGTTTTTGGAGGCAGATGTCTTCATTTGATCTGTATTTAATCTCATGGCTCTCAAGTAGATACATCTGAGATATTTTAGAGATCTCATTTGTGATTTTTCTTTCATATGAGTAGATGGCTCTCCAGCTAAAAGGATAAAAATTGGCCTTATCTATCCTGCAATGTTGGGGAACCGGTTGGCTCTGAGCCGCAGCTCCATCAGCCAGTCCATGCACAGCCACGGGCTCTTATCTTTAGATAACGTCAGCTTTAGCATGGATAATGAGAGCTGCATGGGAGGGCAGAGCTCTCAATGATTATCTGTTACCTAACCGTCCGCTTACACCCCACAGGCATGCTCTGGAGGAGCTGCTATTTCAGTCAGAGGTGAAGAGTAGTCCAGGCTACTCTCCTGCTGTCATTGCTTTGTGTGTGTGTGCAGGTTTGTCCTTTACTCACTTTACTCCAAAGACAAGGCTTTAGAGGATTTATCCTGTGAACACACTGGAAGACTTCAGTTCATGTGAGTTTTGCAATGTCAGCAAAAAGGTGATGGTGAAATGATTTCCTCTTAATATCAAATTTAACATCACAATGAACTCAGAATGTGGTTTTCATTTATAGATGGTCAGCAGTTCTTAAATATTACATTTAGGCTACAAATAATAGCCTAGTCTACAGTAAATATAGTGCTGTAGGGATGGCACAAAAGTCAGAGGGTTTTTTGAATAGGTTTTTGGTTAAATGTCTGAAATAAGGGTCTGTGGTGAACACAAGCTCAAGATATTGTCATGTTTTATTCTATGGCACAAATGCATCAGTAATAGCCCATGTGATTTTTTAAAGCATTTACTTGTCTTGAAAAAGGTGGTTGATAACAAGTGTCTAAACGGGACTACAGAGGTCGTTGAGGACTTTAAACATCCTCACACTGAACAGATAAACTCATCTGATCACTAGTCGCTTTCACAGAATCATTGTGTTTCTAATCACACACCTGCAAACCATTCTGACTCAAACCTTCAGGGAAAATGTTGTTAAATAAAGACTGAAAGAGTTGTCAGAAGTGTAAAGGTGGTGACAATGAAGTCATGTCAGTGTGGTGTAGTTTATTTATAGAGTATGTTTAACTTTTTACTTCTGACGACTATATTGGGAAAAGTTGTGCTCATCTGTGAAGATTATTATGATGAACAAAATGAGTAAGAATCATAAACCTCACAGCACTTTTTTTGTTGTTGCAATAATCCAAAAGCCAATGGAAAATTGAGTTTTTGTTGAAGGTGATGTGAACTTTCAGGATGGCCTATAAAAATGCATCACTGCAGGACTTTATTAAAGTCAAAAGTTGCAAAGTGGAACATGCTAGAAACAGGAATGATACCTCAAATCATGTGCCCCATTGAGAAGATTTGTACTATTATCTTTCTAAGCAGTTGGTTTGAAGCTATCACCAAAAACTTGCCACATCTTAAAAGTCCACAAGCACTAGTGCCTAAACCATAATAATCCAAATAAGTAAACATTTTCAAAAAAGGCCCACACACTATGGAGAAAAAAAATCCCACATCTTTACTGGTGAAGAGCAAAGGTTTTGGTCACAACGTGACCTTCTTCAGTGCCTAAATCAATTGGACTAAAATGGATAAAAATCCCATAGACTTACATTGAAAAAGAGACCTGAGCCTTACGTAGAAACATGCAGCTTCTTTTAACCTGGACCATTAGAATGCAACAGAAGTAAAAATCACATTCATTTTCTCCATAGGCGAATTGGTAACTTGCTAATGATAACTTATAATATGTTAAAGACAGACTTCTTGTGAGCTGTGAGGTTGTTAAATGATGGTATATGCTTTTGCTGAAGCCATCCATTTGCATTATTTCAACTTATTCTTAAAATAATAATGTTTAACACTGCTGAAAAACTGCATTATGAGAGTGCAGAGAAATATCCACCAGTCAGAGTATCAAAACAAGCAAATCACATTGTGATTAAACTTAGTTTGGTCCAAAAACAATGCAACAAAGATCTCTATGGGACAAATACTTCTAAAAGCAAGGCCACAGAAAAAGTGAGCAGACACTAATGCACTCTGTATGAAACCATATGGCAACCAACCCACAAAAGAGCACTCGAGTAACTGCATGTCATGGCTCATACTCAAACAATCTAGCATCGCTGTGGCAAATTTCTGTGAAAGCAAAACCCTACAATACCAGAAAATGTACAGATGTAGTTTCAAGATGTCTAATCACACCTCTAATGCCTCTTAATGTAATTCTCACAAATGCAGCTCTGTTCACGATCACACTTTTGAGCCAAATGCAGAAATAAGGTGATTCAGTTAAAAGAACAATGCCCTGCAGTCGAAGGTCACTGCTGCTGCATGCTGAGAGTTAGGCTGATAGCCAGAGACAGAGAGAAGCTGCCAAAAAAAAAGAGAAGTGCTCACAAGTGTGCAGGATTAGAGTGACCTAAGTGATGCTTGCAGGTGTGTGTGTGTTTGAGCTATTAGAACACATATTGGTCTCTGTGTGCATAGGTAGTCTACTTCAAACCTTAGTAATCATATATAGTTTTAATGACATAAAAAGCCAATTAAGTTTCTCCAAGGGAGACACTTTCATGATTATGAAGTAGAATTTAAAAAACTGCACTTTGTACTAATGTCAAATTAAAAGTTTTAATTTAGAGTTTTGAATCATTAAGTTTTAATAATCTTTTGTCATGTTTTCAGTAAGTACACTTATTCTAATGTGTTGACTAACATGCTAAATCACATATAAAGTACTTGATTATAATTTTAACAATTGTGTAATTTGATTTTTTCTTTTGAATAGACATAAGATTTATTTTAAATGTACTAAACATTTAGTAGGATTTGGAATAAAAAGGATGGAAAAAAGAAAGATTTTGAATGTAAATGTAATTTTCCACAGCTGGATATCAAGCCACTCACAGTTTTCATAATTTCCACTCTCATTTCAACAACCCCATTCAATTTATTGTGCAGATATGATATGATTATAATTCACTGTATGAATGAAAATTTACATTTCATTTACATTTCTGACATATTACAGCAGAAATTATTTGGATGTGTGTGTTTGTGGTCTGTAAACATTGATGACTGTGATGTAATGAAATAATCAAATGCGGTGTTACAGCACTGGTGCATGTGAACAGAGGGTTTTGTTCTTACCTCTGAAGTCAGGTCATTATCTAATGCTCTACTGATAGCACACAGGTGAAGTCTGGCTGCTAAAGTCCCTTTAATCCTTCTTCAGGCAAAGACACACACACACACACACACACACACACACACACATGCACGCACGCACGCACGCACGCACGCACTCTCTCTCTCTCTCCAGGGCAGCAGCAGACTCTGAATGCAAATGCACAAGCAGAGAATATTAAATCACCAAACTGAATATTTGTGAGAATGAATGTTTGTAGCGTGACTCTGATCCAGAACTGGACTACAATCAATGATGCTGGTGACTCAATATGAGGTTAACTGGCACATAATCAGCTCTAATGCTCGTGACCCTTGGAGATACAGTACATACACCATTTCACATCCTAAAAAACATCTTTGCTTTTAATAAACAAATTGCCTTGTGGGAAACCAATCTTTATGAAACTCATAGATTTGTGTTGACTGGTACAACTTCTAAAATAAATTAAATAAAAAACTAAATAAATAAACAAACAAACAAATAATACTTAAACTAAAACAGATAGTTTTTATGTAGTTAATGTTAAATATATAATATATATATTTAAAATTTAACATTAAAATTTATTTATTTTTAACATTAATATGATAATGTTAAAAATAAATAAATATTAATGTTAAAAAATGTTAAAAATATAAAATATTAACTACAATACAATTTTAGCTGACAAAACAACTTTTAACTTGATGTAAACCTACTAAAATAACTAAGACTAAACCTGAAATAAAAATGGATAAAAAATCTAATAAAAATAGCAAAACACACACTGAAATTACTGAAATTACTGAAACTGAAAAAAAAAAAGAAAATGGAAAATACACACAAAAAAAGTAATTCAAAATATTAAAAAAAACTATAGTATAACAATAATATTATCTTAATGATACTAAAATAACACTGCAAAACACTAGGTAAAATATTAATATAAAAACATCAATATTAAATGTATGATATGACTTTCACAAACAGTTTCATTCAAAGAAACATTTCATAGTGTTTGGCTTGTAGCTATTATATTTCTCTGCTGACTGAGAGCTTTATGAGAGCCTTTGACTGAAGCTGACGAGCGTATTGATTTCTTGCTGTGTCATTTGTGAAACACCATATTTCTGAATAACACTGAAGAAAACACAAGTCACAGTTACTTTATAGTTTCACATATATGTTATATTTGAGCACTTCACTTACAGAGTGGAGAGGTAATATGAAATAGAGAAGAAAAAAGAACTGGAACAGTTTGTATTGGTCTTTTATACTGTTCTATACATAGTGCTGTACACTGTAAAAAGTGAAAGTTGACTTAACTTAAAAAAATTGAGGAAACCCGTTGCCTTAAAATTTTTTAAGTAAATGATAATTAAAAAAAAAAATAAGTTAATTGAATTGTCAAGTTCACTTAATTTTTTTTTTTTTAATTTTTATGTACTTAATTTTAAGGCAACGGGTTTCCTCAATTTTTTTAAGTTAAGTCAACTTTCACTTTTTACAGTGTATATATATATATATATATATATATGTGTGTGTGTGTGTGTGTGTGTGTGTGTGTGTATATATATATGTATATATATATGTATATGTATATGTGTATATATATATATATATATATATATATATATATATATACACACACACACTTTTAATAATATATTACTTCTCTCCTGTTTTTATGATTTTTCACACTGAAAAGACTAAGCAAATGATTTTCGCTAATTTTTATAAGAGTCTAGCGTCATCTTGTGGTCATTCATGTAATCAATGAACTGAGTTTAAGCAGTGAGTTTCTAATGAAACTATTTTCCTGACTTTTTGTTTGTTTGTTTTTGGCAAGGTTATTGTAACAAATTTACTATTATTATTTAGCATACTGGTATTTAGCCTAAGTGTATTTCAATATTTTTGAAAAGAAAATCACAAAGTGTTACAAAGCGTAAAGTGTAACATCAATAATAATAATAATAATAAAAATAACGTAATGTTAACCTTATATTATTATAGTGTTAAATTTGCTTGCGAAAGGGCTTTTATTTTGACACCTATCTATCACAATAAATTACTTCTTGTAACGGCCACATTAAGGTCATTTAAAGTTTGAGAAAGATAATGTTATCTTTAGATATGCTACCATGTTTTGCTTCCGATTAACAAATTAATGTAGAAATCACAAATTAATAGTTTTGATTGTTTTTGGTCAGGCATTAGGGTGCCCCGATGAGGCGTGACGCAGTGCGTCAGGTCCTTTCCCCACAGCGCAGGAAATTGAAAGTAAAAATCACTACGGATCCACTGCAATTCATCTACATTTGCTTTAGAAATCCGACATAAACCGTCTTAAAAATGTTCATTGCGTCGGGGGATGTCGTTCCTTCGTTTAAAGGCTTCACTCTGATAATGGTAAGTGAGTTATTTGTCGCCATTAGTGTATTAGCTTCATCATCATGCCGCTCGTGATTGTTTAGCCTGCAGTGTCTGTCGGAAATGTGGGGCAGCTCGCCGTGGATCTCCTCATCTCAACACTGAATATGCCTCGAGTGGGGTACTTCCACACAGACTGCCTCACTCCTATGGCTGGAAACAACCCCTATGCCACATCTGCAGCCCAGCTCAGCACCGGCGCGGAGGGTGAGACTGCTGCTTTAACAGTACATTCTCCAGGAGGACGAGCTGTTCTCACATGTACAGTAGCTGATGCTGTGTGTGAATGTGTGTTTGTGCAGTGTACTCTCACAGTGACTTAAAGCTGGCTGTGTTGCAGATCAGGACACCCATCATTCAGGTCAGTCATGTGCATTCATACAAGTCAACACATTATCAGAAGCAAACATTTACTCTCTTAAAAATAAAGGTGCTTGAAAGATTCTTCATAGCGATGCCATTGAACAACATAAAGAACCATCTCTTTCTTACCTTTTTATAATCTGAAGAACCTTCTTTCACCACAAAGAACCTTTTGTGAAACATGTTAAAGGTTCTTTATGAAACCATTTAGACAAAATAAGTTCTATGGCATCGTGAAGCACCTTTGGTTTTAAGAGTGTAGAGGTCGACTGAAATTGATTTATTTATATCTTGGAGCAGGGTTTTCAATACTTTAAATGCCATGAACCCCCAAATATGTTCATTCTCATGCATGGGACCCCATCCTAAAATTTAAAAGGCAGCTATATATTTTTTTTCATGTATAAAGACCCCGTTAATACTATGAAAAATTAATATTATAAGCATGTGTAAAATACTATTTGGAAATATTTAGTTTTTAATGTTGTTTTTCTTTTTACTCGCTATAGTACTTTACTGTTAGATGTGTTGTTTAAATCAAATTTATGTTAATTACTTTAAATTTATTTTGATTAAATTCTATTAATTATTTTAAGCAATTTTAATACATTTTTTGTTTAAATCAAAGTTACACATTTATTTTTTATTTAAACCATTTTAATGGTAATTAATTGAAAGTAGTTAATCGTATTTAGTATTAATTTATATATATATATTTTTTTTTTTTTTACACTGTTTTTCTATTTTTTTTGCTCTGTCTCTGAGGCCCCCAGTTTGAAACCCCCTGTCTTGGGTGGCTGATATAAAGGCGATAAACATGATATCAGACAATTTAATTTAAAGATTTGATTTTGAAAATGAATCAATATGAAAAATACTTGTAATATACTTCATTAGTTTTGTCAAACGATTAACGACAAATTATGTAAACAAAAACTAATATTTTGGATGCGATTAATCGGGATTAAATCATTTCACAGCACTAATTATTTATCTAAAAATGTATTAGACAGAATGGCTAAACAAAAAATAAAAACTAATGGCAATTGAAATTATTCTTAATTGATTAATTATTATTAATCCTTTGCATTCTCAGAAATGTAAAAAAAAAAGTCTTGGTGTAGTCAAAATAAAAGCTGCTTCTGATGCTTATCGGTCTGCAATGATTATTTAAAAAAATCCAAATGTCGGCTGTTGTATCAGTTGGCCACTTAAACAGTTTCTTAATTTCAGTTGCACATGACTCTTTGCTGTTTACTGTTCTTCTAAGACAAAGGTCAGATCATTCCGAAAGCTGATGGTTTCCTGGATCAAGAGCAGTGGATTCCTCAGGAGTGTGCTGCTGTCCAGCAGTCACGCGTATCACAGAGATGACCAACAGCTTGATGGGTAATCAATACTGAGGACAGGGAAGATAGAATATACATGCAAATAAATGCCATGTATTTCTGCTACACAAAAGTATTTGGACACGTAAGCCACACATAAAATTGGATAAATGCCAATGGGTAACACATTTTTCAATCGATACATTTAATGTAAATGTTTTAAACCATAAAACATTTACTAATCAAAATCAAAAAGTATTGTGCCACTTTCAAACCTTAGTGGATGAGGTTGATAACTGAGTGGATGAGGTTGTTCACCTGTGTGAACTTGAGAAGAGCTTCATATATCCATTAGAAATCACCCAATAATACCCAATGGTTTAAATATTTTAGTGTTACTTGCAGTGTTGGGGTAACACATTACAAGTAACGAAGGTTACATTATTAGATTACTTTTTTGAAGTAACTAGTAAAGTAACGCATTACTTTTTCAATTGAGTAACTTTGTTTTCCCATTTATTCACTGGCACCTCTCTTTTGGTGAAATCAGGAGAGAGGTGAAGAGCCACTTCCTTCAGACTGAGGCTTAATAATTTCACTTTAGGTGTAAAAAGGGCCTTTACAGTTGCCAAAAATATAACTCTTTTATTTTGTTATAAAAAAAAAAAACAACTCAACCCCAGCCCAGGGGACAAAAAGTAACGCAAAAGTAATGTAATGCATTACTTTCCATGAAGCATAACTAAGTAAAGCAATTAGTTTTTGTAGGGAGTAACACAATATTCTAATGCATTACTTTTAAAAATGACCTTTCCCCAGCACAGGTTCCTAGTATTCAAATGTTATTGTTTGCTGATCTTTTGTTTGCGCAGCACTCCTCTGCGGTACCTGCTGACCCCGTCTCTGCAGAAGGAGGAGGCTCAGAGGGTGGAGGAGCTGGGCTGGAGGGAGATGGAGAGGATCAGTGCGTTTCCCGGGATCTCTGACTCAGAGCAGCGGCTCTACATTCCCGGAGGAGGAGTGACCAAAGCCCTTTACACAGACTGGTAAAAACCAGCATAAATCAAACAATTCTGTCTGATCTATAATTGTGAATCCGGCCAATGGAGTTTTTTTTGTCTGGTCAGCTGCACAGAGGACATCTCTATGGCAGTAATGCTGATCTTCTGCTCAGAAGGAGACAACATCCCTGATGCGTTTGCTCTCATTAACCATCTCAACGACTGGCTCCATCTGCTGGAAAAACCTGTAAGTGTGAGAAAAAGCAGTGAATATGAATAATGATTTGAAACTGAGCTTTCAAAACTGGTTGTCCAGAATGGCACATTACCTTAGAACTATGTGGTTACAGAATTTCAGAAGTGAAGGTTTTTTCTGTCTAGACTGAACGTTGTTTTTTAATGATGTTTTCTCTCAGACGCAGGGTTCGGTGCAGTGGCGGGTTCCTCCCTCGTGGAGGCTGCTGTTTGGCAGCGGTATCCCACCTCTTCTCTTCTGAAGCACAGCTGAAACATCACGCTTGCATATGGATATGCCTGATGAAACACTGCAGGTGTGACCGTTTTAAACATGAACCAGAGAAATCACTGATGGTTGAGCGGTCAAACTGCACAAAGCGCTGAATACACATTTTGCTTGTAAATAAGTGAAATAGTACAGAAATAATAAGCTGTAGCATTATTTTTGCCAAATCATGTGTCCCGTGTCTTTTTTTTCTGTATAACGCTAGTCATGCTGATAGTTCAGTTTTCATCTCTCTCCACCCAGCGGTGGATGACAGGATGGCTCTGGCTCTCTGCCACCTGAGTTTCCCAGCAGAGTAGCACTTCTTGTAATGTGACGTAGCTCTGAACCTGCTGGGATCAGTTGTGTGTGACGTTCTTGTGGGAAGAAATTGAAAACATTAAAAGCCCTTTCTGCATAATTTGGCCATTTTTTCCATTGTTGGTGCACCAGAAATGACCATGTTAGCAGTATCAAGTCATGTCCCATCACGGCTGTCTGAAATCTTCACAGCACAGAGTGACACAAATGAAATGTGCTGAATCAAACAAAAACAACCAAGAAATGTCCAGATCATATACCACCTTTTGGGGTTAGTAAGATTTTTAGGGGTTCAAGCATGTTAGAATGGCCAAGGATCAGCAATCTCCACCTAAAACTGATTGGGCAGACCAAACCGTAAGTCGTAGAGACTTGAAACTTGGAGGGATGGTAGTACTCACACCTTCTACAACATGACCAAGGCTCGTCCCAATCGGCTTGACAGGGGCACTACATCGATCAAAAGTACGAAATCACTCATAACTCCTAAACAGTTACATGCTGTCTCAAGGACGAAATATTCACGTATTTTGGATTTTTTTTTTTAAACCTACTTTTGCGAACGAGTCCTAGGTTTTTCGCCTAATCAGAACCAAACGAGTGCAGAGAGATTCTCTGGAGAGTGTACATCAATAATTATCAAAAGAGTTGAACTTTTGACTCACCGTCGCAAAGGGACACCAAAACATTCGAAAGGGGTAGGGTCACTTTTACTAACATGGCTATAAACTCAGTGGGCTTGTTTGGGTCACGGCCTTAAAGTCTGTGAGAAATTTGGGGTGGGGGGATGATGCATTTTTCAAGGGTGCAAACTAGGGCGTTCCACTCCACTTTTAGACACGCACTCGCAAACTTCCCTAAGCACTTCCCCTCGGGGGAATCCCCGCTGCCATTTTGAAGTGCGTTCCACTTCGTGAAGTGGACGAGGGAAGTTTATACGCCCCCAAACAACTCTATAATATATAAACTATTTTTTTTTTAACATTTACAATTGCCCAAGCATACCTATATACATATAGAATGTTGCATCAAGCAAATTTGTAAGGGAAAAAAAATAAGTACACCAACTCCATAGCGGATTCTAAGTGATCAAGGGCGAAGGATGTTTCAGTTCAGCCCATTCCAAGGGTTCTGCCAGTAGTGGGCACTCATGCAATGAGTACACATCAATGACGTACATAAAGAGTAAATGAGACGGAGGGAAGTTAGTGAGTGAAGGGCATAAAAACGTGGACTGAAACGCAGCCCAAACCCATATAATTTGATAGTCCTCCTCATTCATAACAACTTTGCCTCTAGAACCACTTTCTATTCATCAAATAATCCTGAAAGAAATGTATTGCGGTTTCCACCAAAATCCTGAAGTATCATGTGACACTGAAGACTGGAGTAATGATGCTGAAAATTCATCTTCACAGCACAGAAATAAATTACATTTTATAATATTTAAAAAAAAAAAAAACATTTTCAATCAAATAAATGTAGCCTTGGTGAGCAGAAGTGAATTTCAAAAACATTCAAAATATTTCCAACCCCAAATTTTTGAACGTTAGTACATTTCACTCCTAAACAAGAACTATTTTTCATGATAAAATCTATTCATAGTAGTATTTTACAAAATTTGTAGGTTATAGTAAAAAAAAAAAAAAAAAAAAAAATCTGCATGTATTACAGTAAATGTGCTTAACCGTAATGAAAATAGCCAAAAAATGCTTAAAGCTCTCAAACATGGTCTTAATTTGGGGTGAATTATGAACCGGACATGTCTTAATATGATACAGTATGACTAGTTTAGTCTGCAGAGACATTTAAATGAGTCATCATTTTAGCCTGATGTGATGTGTGACTGGAAGAAGTGAATGAAACAACGCATTGTTACAGAAACTAAATGATAGCAGTTTTATTCATGGATCCTACTCTTGGATAAAGAAAAGTAAGACTTTTCAACACTCAGACACTGCTGGTTTGTTCTGTGTGTCTCAATCAAATGCAATGTCTGTTCATCATTTTGTACAATCAATTTTTTTTTTTTTTACATCTCATAAGGTACACTATGTACACAATGTGAGCACTCTTCAGCATAAGACGTCATCTAACAATCTCACAAACTGGATTTGAGCATAAAGCCCTGTAGATATGATAGGAAATTTCAAGTAATTTCATATAAAAAATAGAGCATTTCATTTTGCCTCTGAAAAAAAGTTGTCTAAAAATACAATGTGTGAACAGCATTAGAATGCATAGACCTACTTCAGATCCTGCTGCTTTTTTCCAACAAAACAAAAAGCAAAATAAAAAAAAAAAGACACAAAATAGGTCCAAATGAAATTAAAACCAATCCAAACCATGGCGATGCGCTGTCCTCTTGATATTACGGCGTTTCATCCACAGATATAGTGCTGGTGTGTGCTGTTGTTCGGAGTGGAGAAACCTTCTCGAAGAGTTCATGCTGTAAACGACTTCTGAAAACACAGGGGTGGATAGGAGAGCATTATGGGATGAAGATCTCTTGCTGAGGTTGCCATGGAGTTAGGAGTCACTGGTTGTTCTCGCTCTGTCAATACAATCACAAATCACATTCAAATACGTAATATTTCAATCACAATGTTAAAGAGCTATTTCACCCAAAAAACATTCACTTGCCCTCATTTGGTTCTAACCTGCAGGACTGACACTCTTCTATGAACACGCAGCAGAATTGCTGACGTTCCCTAATAGGGACATGGGCTGCAGAGCTCCAAAACACAAGTGGGAACTGAAGCAATTCTTGCTGGTACCTCATGAACAACTGTGAGGATTAGGCCTAGGAATGAGGCTGAATATGGCCAACCCCCTCATGATTCAAAAATGCACAATGCAATTCGATTCTCGGTGTATGTCACTTCAAAGCCATGCTAAAATACATCTACTCTGACTCGTCAATAGAAATAGAACAAGCAGGTTTAATATCCCAGTATTAGAGGTAACTTTGCATTCACATTTGCATGCATTCAACTTTAAAAGTTCATTGCTAATGCATCCTGTGCAAATACATTTCTCCTGCATCTGTGCTGCATGAGTGACAGAATGTTCATTTTTTGCGTGATACCCTTAAGTGGCACATTCAATATTTGCACAATTTTTCTTTTAAGCTCTGCCTCTGATTGACAGTCTATTAGGAATAATAGGTTGGAAATGTGCAGCCATGCAGCAGGGATATTAACTACCAATAAGGACCAAGCTCTTATGATTACTGTGGCAAAATGGCATTCAGTATTGGTAGATTGTTCTCTACCCCTTATTTGCCCTTTTGCCTTCAGTGGTTAAAATGTTGGGTTAAAAAATTATGAGTGAGTTTAGACCAGTGGTTCTCAACCTTTTTGATCCCCTTTGTCTGAGAATACATCGAAAGGCTTTCCTATCTGGGCTGATATGTACTTCTGTTGTAATAAAAATAAAATCTATGATTTCAGTTTAATAATGTACTTTTTTTTTTTTTTTTTTAATAAGGTTGCTTTAGTTGAGAAGCGCTGGTTTAGACTATTTTGTCCATCTTTATTCACCTGACTGATACAAATATTTATCCATCTAATGACAAATATTTAGTGGGATCATTTCACAGTTGCTGCAATTCCAATGATGTGAAAAAGAAATTACTGCAAACCTGAGTGTGATAAAGGGGGGCAGGAAGGCAAGTGAGTGAAGTTTTATGCTTAAAAATCTTGTTATGCATGCATCCTTTTTAGTCTGATTCAGAATGGCAGAATAAAACAAACATATACAGTACATGAAAAATACAGAAATAAATCTACTTTAGCGACACAATTAACCAAACAAAACATTCATAGCTCAGTCTGCAGAACGTGTTGCACGCAAACCACACACATACGTTTGTTTCTGTGAATTGTGGGGACTTTCCATAGACCTCTGGAAATGATATTTTATATTTTACTGACCAAACGATATTTTATATCCCCTAACCCAACCCTAAACCTAGCCCTTACAGAAAACCTGTTTGCATTGTTACACTTTCAGATAAACATCACTTAATATGTTTAATAATGCGTTTCCCTCAGGTTTTACTATCCTTGTGGGGATTTAGCATAAACACACACACACACACCCACACACACAATTCAAGTATTGCACTGAGGCTGTTCCAAGAACTAAAAATTCCACCATGTATCTATCACCATCAGGTTTAAGCTCAGCACAAATCTACACCCCTCAAAAGACTTTGGTTTGTTGTTAAAATTAGTCATTGAGATCACGATTTAATCTCATTCAAGTAGAGAAAGCAAACGTCTACATCTATGGAGGGGGCAGGGAAGCAAAATATCACACCATGCTGAAGCTTAGATTTAAAACGCCAACAGCCACGGTCATGAGAACATCAGCAAGCTCCAAACCTGCACATCATCACAGCACACAAGGCCCGTGTCTGACTCTCACGTACAGCCTGAGGATTTTGAGGAGCCCGGACAAGCTCGTCTTTACAAAAATCCTGCAGATGCACCATTGCTGCCTCATTGGGGAGGTTTCCCAACAGGGCAGCACTCGCTGTGTCACGTACAGCAAATACAGCCCAGACTGCAACCACAATATAAGACACAATTACACAAACCCTCAACACAACGCTGACCTGACACAACTTAGTGCTGGACGGTATACCGGTTCATACCGAATACCGTGTTTATTTTTCTTATGATATGAATTTTTAAAATACTGCAATATAAGTGTCATTTAAACAACGTTCGGAACGCGACACTGTTTGAGAGAGGTCTCTTTTCACTGTTGCACTGTGGCGAGGACACAGCTGTATGTGTTACTGAATGTGAAAGTTCTGAAGCTGAAGCTGTAGAACGTGATGACACAGAAGAACTTATCCACAATATCCACACTGACCGCCACAAATATCCACCGCGCCCTGCCATCAGCTCCCGCGTCTCACACACACGAGCGCAACTTTAGCACTATATTCAGCAACTTATAAACCCTTTTAGCAGCTTTTTTTCCATAGAATATACATACTGACAAACCTAGTGACTTTTCTGGATAAACCTTGGTTTGGTTCAGTTGGAAGATGTCTCCAGTACTGCCCCGCGAGCGCGAGGTCTGACTCTCCCGGCGCAGTGTCGACTCTCTCGGCGTCTGTTCTGTGCAGTGAGTGGCAGAGAAGCACCACATTCAGCTGGCCATACCGCAGCAGACTCGTCAGTAAATGAGTACAAAACAGCGTTTAGAAGCACCTGTCGCTTACTGACTGTTTGGAATTATAAACATGAGCATAGTTTGTCTGTGAATATTACGCATTTTTTCATTTTTTTTTTTAGTTTGTTACTCAGATGTAGTGTGCTGCATGAGAAAAAAAAAAGTACTATAGCCAAAACCACCGCATAGCCGCTCTTTAGTGTAGATGCATTTGTACATGCATTTGTTGATTTTATCAGACGATGTCGCGATTACAAATGAGAGTGACTCCTGGTTAACATGTAGGCTATTAATGGGTCGTGTTTAGCCATTCTTTAGTGTGGAATATTTCTACAATATTCATTCATCACGACAGTAAAATAGGGCATTTTAAGTCAATCTACTGGAGTATTTCCTCTCTCAATCAGTACAAAATGTGGTTAACACCCGGTCATGCATGGAAACCCCCCCGTCATATACCGTGAAACTGGTAAAATTTTGAAAAATACCATGATATAAATTTTTGGTCATACCGCCCAGCACTACATGACCTCCATTTTTTCAAAATCACTGAAGGATCAATCTCATAAAAATGGCTCGGTCATATTTCACCCCAAAAATAAAAAGATGAAAAATAAGAAATCACATAATTAGCTAAGACTATTTTAAAAACAATTTCCCCCCAAAATTCTCATTAGTGTAATGTAAAAATAAAACTCACTGTAACAAGCAAGTAATGACATATTTAAATTACAAAGGTCATTTGTAAAGTACAGTTGTATAGACCATAATAGTGTTTTTCTGAAATACATTTTTTTTTAAAAGAAATCACTGTATACAGCAATGAGAACATAGGGGAAAAATCTGCTTGTCATGAAAATGTCAATGCAAAAAAATCTTCTACAAAGCTCTAAAATAGGCCATCAGAGCGATGATCACCCTCAGTCTGACTGCATCAGCATCCCACTAACCAACTCAAAGCAACTCAGTTTAGATCAGGGGTGTCACACCTACGGACTGTTTTCTGAAATCTCGCCCTCAGTGTCTGTCACATGCACCATTTAAGATCACTTGTGATGGGGGATACTGTAAACGTATACAAAATAATCCAAAATAGTTAACTGCCATTATACTGGACAAAATTTACATTTTATTATATTCATGTATTATTACTAAAGATAATAGTTTCGTCAGTGATCAGTGATGCTCCAAAATTAAAGGTTTCATTTAGCATTTAGATTTCATTTAAACAAAGTTTATTTAATAATCAATTAATCAATCAAGTTTAACAATCAACAAATAATATATATAGCATAATGCTTCTCTCTATAGTTATTTTTTTCTAGCTAACTATCACGGAATCGAGACTGAATGGCCTTCCTTAGTTAAATGTAACGTTATGCGACACTGTTTTCAAGCAGTTTTATTGACGAGATTTCAGTGCATTACTATCAGTGATGCCAGTTGAATCCAACACACAGTCATTATAAAGGTGCAAGAAATTGATGCTCAAATAAAAAAATAAAAAAAACTACACTGATCCTCGCTGGTGTAATTGCACTATTTCTGGAGGGACTGTTAAATCATCTGCTATAACTGACCCACAATGCAACAGTCTGACCAAAGCAAGAAACACTAGTATAGTGGTTGGACAAAACAATGTGAAGAAGATACAATTATTATAGGGCTTAATATCATTTGTGCAGGCTACAGTGAAAAGACAAATGTTGTGATTATCTTTTTGTTTTCTATATTCTCTAGGTTGTAAGATAAGCTGTGTCGAGGTGTTTAGTACAAGCCGTGGATAAAATGGGTGATTTGTCAGACTTCCAAACAGGACAAACCATGGGCACCCGTTTAGCAGGAGCGTCTGTTACCTTAACAGCCCAACCGTTTGGTATTTTAAGAACAACAGTCTTTACGATTATGACTGCGTAAGCAAAGCATAACAAGACTTCATCAGCAAAGTGATAGCAAACCTTATTCACTTTGAAGACCCTGTTTCCACAAAAACTGATGACAGAACTTCGCAAAGCCAACATCCGTGAAAGAGCTGCAACTGCTCATACTTATTCACGGACACCAATGATAAAATGCAAAAAAAAAAATGGAGTCATGATCATAAAACCTAGACTGTTATAGCATGAAGATGAACTTCAACATCTGCTATAGCCAGACAAATTACCTGACAATCAGCTAACTTAAATATTATCAAACCACGGTGGATTAGTTTTGGAGAGTGGAGTGAGAAGCCCATTCCCTCCTTCAACAGCTCTAAAGCAACTGGAAGGTGTTTTATAGACAACATTCTAATGGAGACTATTCAGAAGTTGTATGAATCTATTCTAAGGTTTAAAGTCGTATTACATGCAAATGGCAGAAAAACACTTTAATAAAGAAATATTGCCTATTTCCCAGGTGTTCACATTATTTTGTCCAACCCCTGTATACCCTGATGACATGAGTCTGCAAATGGCTTGATCTCTAAATGGCCCAAAGACTAAATAGTAGGGATGCACGATATTATCGGACCAATATCGGAATCGGCCGATAATGGCTTTAAATGTAAATATCGGCATCGGCCCGATGTGAAAAATTTATCCCGATATGTCTTGCCAATAAGAGGAATACATTAACTCACATGTGCTCAGGGTGTGCTAGCGATTAGATCACGTCAACATTGTGGCTCATTCTTGAAGCAAAGTTTTGCCTGAAAGATGATTGGATTTGCTGTTTTGGATAGTTGCATTTAAACTGAGAATGCACATACAGAATAATGCCTTCGGTGTGTGACAGAGTAAACAGCAATAGCACGTGAAGCGGCAGCCTCCACCGGGTCCTAATGCCCACTCAGTAAGGAGTTTTAATTCCGTAGGGGGCGCTGTTGGCCTACTTTTAATAAAATGAAAGCAAAATACACAAATAATATTTAGACTGTTTTTCTGTTTAAATAAATCAGTAATTGATGCCATAAAAACCATGAGTATGTTTTGATTTAAAGGTCGGAAGCTATAGCTTACATGAACCACAAGAAATAAAAATAAAAATCACAAACATGACACTTAAATTAAATAATTTTATATATCCTGATTTATTCATTAATGTGTAATGTTACATTTTTTAAACAAATTATGAGCTCTAAAACTCTTTTGCTTTAGACCATTTACAAATGTTAAATCATAAAATAAAATGTTAAGTTTACCACTGCATCTTTCCGATAAAAAAATGCAGTGATTAATATATAGTTTATATATAGTTATTTTCAAATCTTCAATGTACTGTCATTATAAAATAACTTTATTGTTGTTTATTTAATTCTAACAAATAAGTTCTTGTTAAAAACTAACCAAAATTAAAAATAATTATATATCGGTATCGGCATCGGCTATCAGCCAAAATGAGTTGAAAATTATCGGCATATCGACAAAAATCCAATATCGTGCATCCCTACTAAATAGTAACTATAGTGAGGCATAAGCATCTCAGATACTAAACACCAAGTGACATTATGAGAACTGAGTGGGTTGAGGCATCTGTGGTATTATACGACACTACACACACATGAACAGACATGTTGAAATGATTCATCGTGTCAATGAGGAGTAGAACACAAAAAAAACAAAAAAAACAACAACAACAACAAAAAAAACACATTCCATCCAGACAGACCAGACAGTTTCACCTTTTTCTTTTCTTATCAGGGTCGGTGATCCTGGGCTTTGTCTGCTTCTGAGTCTTCTGCGTGGGGTTGGACATTTTCTCATCTCTTTGCCTTTTGCGAGCACTGGAGGATAAAAAAAAAAAAAAAAAAAAAAAAAAAAGGTGTATATAAGCTGAAAATCGAATACTCTTAACACATAGTTCTAACAAGGTCTCATTTCCAGTAAAAGCATTTTTCCCATTTGTCATCACTAAATGCAAAACTTTTAATGACACAAATTGGGTAAATCTTATTGCAACACTTAACCCCAAAATCTAAAGGAAATAATAAAACAATAAGAAAAAATATTTTGCATTTAAAAAAAAAAAAAAAATCAAGGTCTTTTTAGGACCATTTAGATGTTTTGCATGGTAACATTATTTTCTTGTCAGTTAAGCACATTTCTTCACAAATTTTCATTATCATAATGCCTCTAGATATTGTAGCTTTTTTTTTTAAACAGTAAAACAAGATTACTGTAATGCACTCATTTAAATCTGCATATTTTTAAGTAATACCACCATGTATTTAAAAAAAAAAAAAAAATCACATTACTGTAATGTAATGAGTTGTTTGTTTAAAATGTGTGGTAAAAACACACTAAATGCAAAAATTGACACTCATTCCATTGAGATTCATCTCATTCTAGAAGCAAATCAGTAATCCAACTGTTTTAAAACATTAAACAAATGCTAAAATAATTCTGTGACCGGTTGCATAAACTACTTAGACTAGTCTTACAAGTAAGTCATCTAATTTGTTTTGAAGACTTGTGATTACTTTTTATAGTCATTTACATAAAACGCAAATTGGCCTAATTTGAATTTGAAAAGTAAGACAGATCACCCCTTGGTTAACTGCTAGCTGGTCAGACTAGTTCTTAAGACACAGTCTTAATATAGTAGCGATGTTTGTGCAAGTCAGTGGCAGCTGAAATTCATTTGGCAACTAAATGCAGCATCTCGACGAATGCCGATTCCTTACTGGCCACATGCACTTTTGGAAACACCAAATTTAACCTATATAATGTCTTGCTACATACTTTGTTCCACCATCTCTGTCTGATTCTTTATTGGGGGTCTCCAGGCCTGTTTTCTTTCCTGTCTTTGGGTCTATCCCGTCCTCCAGACGAGACGGTTTGCTGCCGTTGTAGCGTTCTGTGCATTTAGGAGGCTGTGGCGGTGGGGGAGACTCGGAGAGGGGCTCTTGGTCCTCTCTGGAGAGCTCTCGCCACTGTTTCTGCACACACATAAATAACCAAATCAATATCTTCAGCATAAACACAAACGCAGCAAGTCTAGTCCAGGGTCCAGTTAATAATAATTCTGTTGAAAATACTCTGGTGATGACATGCCTGCACAGATGAGTCTCCCATAATGTACTTGGCACCTTCCAGCACAGCCATGTACGAGAAACGCAGCTGGTCGGGGGTCTGAATCAAACCCATCCTATATTTCCTCATGTCTAGGAGAATCTTTTTGATGTCCACTGCCAGTGGGTCTTTCCTTTTGTCCATCTGAACACATCAGTCATAGCAGAAAAGAAAAGCACTGGTTAATTACCTCAAAGTCTGAGTTAGTGACAAACAGAAAAAAATACATAAGCGTTAAACCTCATGATAACACAATACTGCAAGTGTAACTCATGTGGCATCATTTGAGACTGTAGTAATATCGCTGTCTAACTCAAAAATGTTTGTCCCAGCCAGTTTACTTTTTTGGAAACACTCTATATATAATAATATTAACAATCTTAACTCTGAACACACTTGACTGGATGTCGATATAAAGGCTAAAATGCTTAAAATCAGACATTACAAAAGCTTAGGAAGTAATTATATTGTCTTTTTTGTCTCCATATAACTAAAAGACAGACTTTCAGTGACCTACAGTCCACAGAAAAACTGAAAATTGCTTTAGTTTAGTTTTAGTGATCCAACTCACCAAAACGAGACAAGTGTCGACCAGAGAGAACGTTCCCGATCGGCCGATTCCTGCACTGCAGTGGACGACTGCTGGACCCTGGTCCATCCCGAGTGAGCCCGACTCCCGGACCTTAAACAGGAAATTCAGGAAGCTGGCTGGGGATTCTGGGACGCCAAAGTCAGGCCATGTGGTATAGTGAAAGTGATAGATCTGTCTCGTCTCCCCCGTCTAAGTGGATAAATTAATAATAATTAAAAAATAAACAAAATAGAACAGACAAGAATGGTACATAATATTAATATCGCTGCAGCATAGAATTGCATTTAAAATCTGCATGAGAAGACATCAGATGGCATTCTGTGAGCAAGAACGTGATTTTCAGTGGTCAATGTGTGAAACTTACATTTGCATTCTGGAGTTCCAGCACTCTGGTGGTGTAATATGACTTTACGTCCTCTGACACTAGTGTTACCACAAAGCGGGTGTCACGGAACGACATCTCTCGTTCTTCTTGTGTCGGCCAATATTGTGCACACTTTTCCTGCAGTAAGGTATAAATAATGAAAAGTAGAACAAAAAATGTATTTCCTTTGTTTAAAACTCATCTGTAAAAGCTAACAACTTCCTGATCTTTCCTGAAATGTTGTATTAAAACCCAAAGGCTGGTAAAGATGTTGTAAATTTAGACACAACAGCCTGCATTGACTGTGCTTGAGGTCAGTGCATAATTGAGACAAATTTAGAGAACAAAGATCCTACATAGAGTCATAAGATGCTTTACTTATGTTCTGTGATAGTCTTATGACTTCACTACAAATAATAGGGTCAGTCTACAATGTCCAAAAACATGACTGTGTGAAAACACTGGTTGGTTATTTTAATTTAACTGTCTAAAATGTTTTCTTTTACCCATAGTTTCAGTTACACCCACTAATGGCATTTATCACCAAATATGCAATGATAACTGGGTCAATGATAAATAAAGATGATGTGAGATGTTGAAGATAAAGAAAGATAATCTTAGAAAGATGATCTTTGCATTCATTTCAAAAAGATTTTCAAATTTATTTTAAAAAGGGAAAACACCCTTGACAAATATCAAAAATTCATTCATCATTAAATCATGTTCATCATAAAATATATAAACTGCATTTATGTATTTGTTTTACTTATTTGAATTCGCTTTTATTTTTAGATTTTCATTTATTCACATCAATTCACAAAGTACTTTATTTTTAGTTTTTATTTATTTTTAATATTTTTATTTAGCTTTATTTCAGCTTTAGTTTGAGTAATTTTAGCACTTTCAAGCAGTTTTAGTAATTCTATGTTTATAATTATTGAAGTTTTTCCCATCTAATATTTATTTTTTATTTTAAGTTTTATTTCAATTAAAATAACTATTTTCAACAGTTATCAAGAACAACACAGAACTTCTACACATATATTAGTTCTTTAATGATATGCTACTTACTTAGATTCCCTAAGGCACACAGAGCTCTGTAATATGAACTAAGAGACAGACTTTACATTTCATTGTAGTATGAATGAGTGTGCAGTCTGAAAGCTCTTAGAGTGGTGCTTTTAAGGATCAATGACGCTTACCGAGCCTTTCTCTATTACTCTGTTGAGCATTATAACAGCTTTGGTCTTCTGCTCCCAGATCATCAGCCAAAAGTGACCACAGGTGTTTCTCAGAGGACCCTGAAAATACAGAAACACACACACACAAAAGTGAAGAATTAGTTGGGATGGGCCACAATAGTCACAAGAATGTGTCTTATGTAATACAGCTCCCTAGGAAATTTGAACCCAACTTCAGACTAATTTTTCAGAGCTATCGTAAGACAGATGAGCTGACTAGTCATTGAGTAAACACTGGCTGATTTTGAAAAACATGTATCACACCATCTCTAGTAGTTACCTATGCAAAATCATGTAATGCCAAAAAGTCTAGCACACCTACACAACTGTTGAAAAATATCAAACCAAAACTGCATCTCAAATGGCTGACTAATGTTTTTGAGAGCGTGTGACCTTCGAAATGCTACCCACACAGCTTGGTTGTAATAGACATTTGTAAAACCTACCAGCTGCCTACATCATCCTGTAGTAACATCTCTGTAAAGTAACTGCCAGAGATGGAGCAAAGGTAACTTCATGGTGCTGATAGAGGTTTTACTAAAAGCTGCTAAGTTGCTTACAATCCTGTTCTGTGTGCCTGAGCAAAGCCATTTCACCACAGGTTTCTATAAGGGGACTGTCCCTGCAATTAGTCCACTGAAAATAACTTCAGACAAAAAATGTCTGCTTAAGGCATCTTAGTCACACGTCAAAAAAAAAAAAACCTTTCTAGCTCTGAAAACAATGAAAATATTTATTGAAGTCCTATGATTGTTTCTTAGAAGTTGATCAACATTGATGATGCAATAATAATGTGTTTAAAGAAAGGCTATAAACTAATTATTGTGCTAGTAAAATATATACATTGAATGTATTAAAAATTATTTTTCTTCCTTCATGAGACACGAAAAGAGAAGCTACAAGTGTTTACTTCATATTAAATTTCAGATACAGTTTATTGTGTAAACAAAACACCAATAACATCCAGAAAAAAGCCTCTTATTTGCAAACTTACATGTTGTACTACTTTCAGCTGCTCATTTAAACAGATAAGGGATAAAATCTGCACCATTGTAAACATCTACAACATATTACGCTATAAACACTTTTAAGTAAATGTGTCATAATTCACCTAGATCAGATCTAACGCAATCTCGTCGTAAATGTACAATATTAAGTTATTGTGAAGAACTCTGAATTGACAGGCCTGTAGAATGTGCAACAGAACCGCATTTTGACTTTGAACATGCAACACTCACATTTATTTTAAGGATCACAGCCTTTTTAAGTTTAATAATCAGATTAGGCCATATCGTGATTCATGTTTTTCTGTCCCTAAATTTAAGACCTCTTAAAAATGATCATTTTAATGAAACTCTTTCAAACTGCACTTATGACATTTTAAGGACCCGCTCACCTGGGTAAGTATGTATCTTCTCTGGGCTTCTTCCATTACCACCAGGCTGGCATTGATGTAGTCATTTTCTGTGTTTTCTAATTTCACTCGACTGTGGTCAACTGATATGTTCGGAAAAAGTTAAACAATGTCAAACGCAACTTTACAGGCCAGTTGCATTACAATGACAAGAGATGAATCCTAATCTGACGTTACTTACACGGGCTCACATCTCTGTATCTGTTCCGATTGCGATTCTCTGGATACTTGGCCACTTTGAAAGCACATTCGTGTGACTGGTTGCGTATTTCCTGGAAAAGAAATACATTCAAACACTGAGTATTTCCTGGAAAAGAACTTCAAAACAACAGTTAAATCAATTCATTACTGATTCATTAGGTTCATCAAGTTTCATTTCAGTTAACTGCCCAAGCCCATGTCTGCAAACACAGGACAGGAAAAACACATTTAAAAGAAATTAGCTGATCATGTCAATTGTGACTGAACAGCTTCCAGAAGTAGTAACGTAATATTACTGGAAACATAAATCAAGGAAGCTACATGTTGTTTATTTAGTTACAGACAAACTCCCTCAACGCAATTTTGAATGAGGGCTACAAATATATGCTTATTTAGCACCGTAAGAGTAAGATTTGAAAACAATTTAATAGACTTTAATACTTTTTAAGCAGTAGTAGTATATTTTTATTTAATGTCATGTCAGCATCTTAGGCTATTGCCATGGCAAAAACAATTTAAAGTATAAAAAATACAATAAAAACCAGCAAACAAACAAGTTATATTACACAAGATATTTTTAACATTTAATACTTTTTAAGTACAACACTGTTTAAGTGTGTAGGATACAAAATGTAAAGAAGACTGGAGGAAAGCTTTAATGCTGTCCTGATGTTTTCAGTGGTTAGGACGACATTTATTCAGCGATAATAGGAAAACGTTACAGTTTCTGTTTATAGTAAATAAACGTGTATAGGTCAGAAATAGCGAACAGCTGTTATTTGTATAAACAAAGGGAATGTGTTTCACTGTTGACCTAATAATTCTGTCCCAAAACCTAGTGTGTTGCCTTCAAAATCAGCTTTTTTGGCCATTAATGTCACGTTAAAATACTGTAAGCAGTTAGATACATTACGATCTCGATCTCAGGCTACATGTTGTTCAATTTAGACTCTGCTTTCTGTTGTTATGACAAAACAATAAGTATAATAATAAAAAAGTACAAGTTAAACAGACTACAATGCCCAAACATGTTGTCTATGTAGTTGGTTCACAGTTACAGTTTCACTCACAACACTGGAGTTTACAACAGAACTACCACAATAACATCCCGGCTTCACAGCTTCACTTTCATTTCATCCAATTTCAACAACAGTCAAAAGGAGAACAGTGACAGCACACGGAATTAAAGTTTGTAAAGACACAAGGAGATAAAAAGACATTTCTCTCACGGCTAAATGTAGATTGCGCTGCTCATTAGCATGCTAGCCGTCTTAGCTTTACGTTACTTACTAAATAAAGGTTCTGCCAGCGGCCCTCTGAATCTATGTCCTCAAACTCCTGCTCCATGTCTGCGTCAATTCCTTCCGCTTTAAAATTGTTATTTTTATTGAGAATGAACGTCACAGCTGTAGAAATCGCTCATTTCTCGTCCTCAAACTCAACTGCTGAAAGAGTCTGTCAGTGTTTGTCCGCGTCGCTGACATTTGCGACGAGAATCTCAGTTCACTACGCATGCGCGGTGAGGAGAGCGGCGCTCGTCTGCGCATGCGCGGTAAAAGCGCCTTCAAGATGTCAGAGCAGAGCGAACATGTGTCAACATCTATCAATGATTTGCGCTTTGTTGGACATGTATATATTTATTTATTATTTCATATAAGCTTATATTATGTTATAGTGTGATACTCACTTCTCAAATGTAATTCTTGTTGACATGAACGAGAGAAAAATATAATTTGTCAAAATAGGCTATGGAGCATTATAAATGCAGACTTTCTGTTTGTATGGGCACTACTATAATCAGCAGAATGCTGAATTTTTGTATCAAATTAGCCTATACACTTAAATTGGTACCGAGTCAATGCAAAAATAAAATATAGCCTAATATATTTAATAAACTCTTTTTTTTTCTGATATGCTTTTATGATATTAATTTGTTATTAGTGTTTTTATAGGCTAATATTATCACAGTTATCAGTAGCACTGCATGCAAATATCAAATCTTACAGTTAACTGACAGTATTTAATACTGAATAAGAAATATGAACTATAACCGTGGGAAAAAAAACAATGTTCCTACATATCAAATACTTCGAGCTTCGCTTCATTCTGTGGGGCGCAGCCAGATTAGATTACAATAAATTTAAGTGATTCTGTTCATTAGTGCAGTTTTGTCATTATGTTGTTTTGTAGGTGTGCCGTGTTGTCGTCAGGGAACACTTAGAGTTAATTGTGAAAGCTCACACTCACACTCGTGTTGATTTTTTTCTGTTAACAATTCTAATATTAATGTAGTATAACTGTGACATATACATGTAATGTAATTTTAATGTACATTAAATGAAATTAAGTTTCATTGCTTTCTGTTTTCAACCCCAACATTTTAGCTTTTCTCGTGCTTCAGGTCAGAACACAGCTCATTCGCTTTGAAATACAGGAAAAAATCGAAATAATACATCTTTAAGCACTAATAATTTACCATCATTGAGAAAATTGAATAAAACCAGCGAATACAAATCAAAAAGTGACACACTGGTAGTCTGCTTTTTATTTTCATAGCACTCTATACAGATAAACAACACAAACAATAACACATGTAACTGATAATCCTTTATGGATCCAGTAAAACTTATAGTTACAGTGGTAAACTAATATACACTGATACAGTGCACAGTAAAAATATAGTAAAACTGATATGTAATATTAAAAAGTATATGTAGTACAAGTTGTAGTAAAGTGAATAATATAAAAAGGGAGTACAACAGTACAATAATGTAAGTGATATAATAGATTTATAATAGCACAAATTATATGTGTAATACCATAATAAATAAATAACAACAGATGAATAATAGCAAGTAAAATGCAGTCTTGTGATTGACTGAAGAAACTGGTTATTTGTAAATATTTGCCAAAAAAGACAGAAACATTTAATAAGGTAATTATATTAAATGATATTGTTATAAAAATGACCCTTACAAAGGTTAAAAATTGCTCCTGGAGGTCTGTTCCTGGCAGAGAGAGAGAAAGAGAGCGAGAGAGTGGTTTGAATATGATCAGGGTCATTCTGGCCATTCATTCAGGGCTATTCTGGGTTTAAACTAGTACAAATACAACATTAGTCTGTGGAGGTTTAGTCTCTTGCAAAGGCAGAGAACAGGCTTTCTTCAGATTTCTTTGAGGCTTGTGTTGTCCTGTTTGCAATTGGCTAAAAAGGAAAAAAATATATAATCAGTCCACAGTTTTATGAAATCAGCTATCAAATCCTTATAATCTAGTGATGATAAATTTACTCTTTGTAAATGAGTAACGTTAGTGAAATTAAAGAGAGATGCTTTAGCTCCATCTCTAATCCTGACAGTCTGACATTGTCTTGTCAAAGTGCTCACTGTACATATTGTGCTCATAACACAATTTACTTTATGATATAAACTACAATATAAGTTAAAACTTCATAAGAATTCATTTAAAATTTGATTTCTTATAAAGTCTCAGCTTTCACAGCTTATAGTGATATTGCTAACGTTAGCTATTAATAGTCTGATACTTGTGGCTAATTAAGCTGTCAACATAATGCTAAAAAATGACCAAAAAACATCCAGAAACAACTGTTCATTCTTACCTGTGAAAGATAATACCCCGAGAGCTGTTTTTATTACTGTGGGACGGTCTGAAGATCCCCAAGCTGCCGACGAGTCCGGGATCTTATCTTATGTCCCGCTATGAGAGTTATGAAGAGTTGCCCGCACCAATATGGCGGCGACGTTGACGTGCGGTCGAGCGGCCAATGAGGCGTCTAGGTATTTATTATGTCTATGGTGATCGCTGCAGCCCGGAGACCTGCAAGTGGGAGGAGCTTACGCCAAGAACAGCAAGTGGGAGGAGCTTGAGAACAACAAGTGGGAGGAGCTTACGCCAAGAACAGCAAGTGGGAGGAGCTTGAGAACAGCAAGTGGGAGGAGCTTATGCCGCAAGTAGGCTGGATTTGATCGTAGTTTAAAATGATATAGTAGTTTAAACTGAAATTCTTAGTTTTGTCATTATTGTGTGTATCCAATACCATTCACTGTCAACACTGCAGAGGTGGGTAGAGTACCCAAAAACTGTACTCAAGAAAAAGTAAAAGTACTTGAAGAAATATTTACTCAAGTAAAAGTAAAAGTAATAGTCTGAATAATTACTTGAGTAAGAGTAAAAAAGTATTGGATAAAAAAAACTACTCAAGTAGTTAGTTACTAGTTACTTTGGATCATATACTGAAAATAGTCTATTTTTATTTAGATAATAAATTTTATCTAAATATCTATATATCTATCTCTCTCTCTCTCTCTCTCTCTCTATATATATATACACACACACACTGCCATTCAAAATACTTTTAATGTTTTTTTTTATGTAATTTATTCCAGTGATGCAAATCAGAATTTTTATCAGCCTGATTTATTATCAATGCTGTTCTTTTATAGCTTTCTATTCATAAAAGAATCCTGAACAAAATGTCACAGGTTCCAAAAAATATTAAGCAGCAAAACTGTTCCCTGTTGAAAAAAACAGCTTTTGCTGGTAAGGTATGTTTTGAAGCACGGGATGCTGGTTTGAGCTGATTTTAGCTGGTCCTTTGCTGGTTTAAGCTGGACATGTGCATGACCAGCATAAACCATCATCCCAGCTTCAAAACATACCTAACCAGCAGATGCTGTTTTTTTTTTTCAACAACACTGATAATAAATCAATATATCTGAATGATTTCTGAGGGATCATATGACTCTGAAAACTGGAGTAACAGCTGATAAAAATTCTGATTTGCATCACTGAATTGAATTAAATTATATTTTAAAGTATATTAATTATGTATTATAAATGTATATGTTTATAACCTCTGACACGGAGAAGAGTGAAAACTCCTCACATGACCGCTACAGAACATCTGAACATAATGAAACAAATCTTCTTCCGTCTGTTCTGCAAAATGTAAACAAATGTAGCCTTTATTTCTTATATTATTAGCCTATATTGTGAAAATATCAATATTAATTGTGTCTAGGCAAAGGCATTCCTCCTGGAACTAACGCGGGTTTGGCAGGTGTTCATTTCATACTCTGTGACAGCTTATTTAATGAATAAATTATACATTGTATTTAATGTGTAAGGTACATGTACAACAAACTGGTAATGTCATAGTGGTATCGTGTACTGTAATCGAATCTCTACCTGTGGAACCGACAGCACACGCGGTGTTCATCTAATAAAGATCTTCATAGCTAGCAAACCATAGCCTTTGCAGATTTGTTTTCAACTGATTGTAGATCCAAAGCCACGTCTTCAGCGCTCTTGATGTTACAACTCTTCAGTGAGAACCGCTTCAGACTATCAGCGCGTGCGGCAGAACTGAACGAATCATTCAAACTGATTCGCGAACCGATTCACTGGTTTGCCAACTGGTTTGATCAAGCCTTCGAACAGAATTGACTCAAAAGAATGAATCATTTGCGAACGGGCATCGCTCATTGTCCAGAAAAAAGTAGACAGCGCGTTTGGAATAAATTGAAGGATTTTTAACTTGTATTACATTAAGGTAACGAGAGGAGCGTCGCCCACAGTAACGAAGTAAAAGTACCGTTTTTTTTCACTAAAAATGTACTTGAGTAAGAGTAAAAGTACCCATTTTTAAATATACTCTAAAAGTATTAGTTACCCAAAAAATTTACTCAAGTAAATGTAACGAAGTAAATGTAACTCGTTACTACCCACCTCTGCAACATTGAAATCATGTCTTTACACCTTTTGCCATGCTTCGTGATGGTGTCATTTTAAATCCTTTAAAGCTGCCCTCAAAGAGATAGCTAACCCAAAAATGAAAATTATGTAATTAATTAGTCACCCTTGTGTGGTTTCACACCCGTAAGACCTTCATTCCTCTTTGAAACACAAACAAGGATATTTTTAAAGAAATCAGAGAGGTTTCTGACCCTGCATAGTCAGTAATGCAACTTACACATTAAAGTTCCAGAATGGTAGGAAAGACATCGTTGAAGTAATTCATGTGACTCCAGTTACTCAATTTTATGAAGCGACATGAGTGTTTGCATCAAAAAAAAAAAATAAATAAAAAAAACATTTACCACTTATTTGCACAAATATTGATCTGTAATGTGTATTTAAGAGAGCAACACAACGCACGAGTGTTGTGTTCATGTGACAGAAGACAAAATTGTGGTTAAACCACTGGAGTCACATGGATTACTTTCACAATGTCTTTCCTACTGTTCTGGAACTTAAATGTGTAATGGAACGACATGAGGGTGAGTAATTAATGACAGAATTTTTGTTTTTTTGGGTGAACTAACCCTTTAATGTTTGTGGAGTACAATTTGACTGGAAGGGTAAAACTAAGTTAATTTTCATTAGTTTCTTTGGTTACAGGTCATTAGATCTAGCGTTCTGACTGTATATGTGTGCTACAGTAAAAGCTGCACGTAAATTTAGAATGGTGATTGAACTGATTGTAATGATCTATGCATTCATTGTTTTAATGCACACCTTCCAGTCAATCAGAGAGAATCAAAGAGTCCACAAGCAAACTGTTGAGAGCTGATGTTAAGCATTGAGAATAATTGCTGATATAACTACATTTCATTACCTTTCTACTACCTCAGCTCTCTCTCTGTTTTCATACTGAATTGGCACTAATATTGTAAATCTTCTTTTAGCTCTTTGATTTCATTTAACTCCTCAATCTCTTCATGTCTGAAGATCTCTTACATGGCTGAGGAGACAGAGGACTTGGTACACTTGATTTCTCCAGCACTCCCACAGGTCTTAGTTCCTGAAATACAATAGCAGTTATTATGTATACTAAACTATAAAGATAATAGTTAATAAAAGATTAAATAAAGCAGATTATTGCTCACCATTATTTGAGCGCTTGTTTCACCACAGCCATCATCTTCTGTTGAATTATATTTTTGGTCTTCTTTTTTAGTTGTTACCAGTGCATTTTCCTGAAAATAGCAATCACACACTAAAAAAATGTCAATTTTCACACATTAATATCACACTACTGAACATAAATGCTGGTGTAAAGTGCTGTGAAAAAAAAAAAATCCTGATTTATTCTTTTTTGTGTATAGCAATACTAAATACCGTCAGATATTACTAAGAAATTTAACATAAAACAAAGGCAAATACAGTTATCATTAATAAACTGTTTTTAGGTTGCCTGTTTCATGCACTTTTTTAGAAGATCTGAACCAATTTAAGTCAAGTCACCATTATTTATATAGCGCTTATACTTTATATATATATATATATATATACATATACAGTGGGGCAAAAAAGTATTTAGTCAGCCACCAATTGTGCAAGTTCTCCCACTTAAAAAGATGAGAGAGGCCTGTAATTTTTATCATAGGTATACCTCAACTATGAGAGACAAAATGAGAGAAAAAAAAAAAAAATCCAGAAAATCACATTGTAGGATTTTTAAAGAATTTATTTGCAAATTATGGTGGAAAATAAGTATTTGGTCAATAACAAAATTTCATCTCAATACTTGTTATAAACCCTTTGTTGGCAATGACAGAGGTCAAACGTTTTCTGTAAGTCTTCACAAGGTTTTCACACACTGTTGCTGGTATTTTGGCCTCTAGAGCAGTAATGTTTTGGGGCTGTCGCTGGGCAACACGGACTTTCAACTCCCTCCAAAGATTTTCGATGGGGTTGAGATCTGGAGACTGGTTAGGCCACTCCAGGACCTTGAAATGCTTCTTACGAAGCCACTCCTTCGTTGCCCGGGCGGTGTGTTTGGGATCATTGTCATGCTGAAAGACCCAGCCACGTTTCATCTTCAATGCCCTTGCTGATGGAAGGAGGTTTTCACTCAAAATCTCACGATACATGACCCCATTCATTCTTTCGTTTACACGGATCAGTCGTCCTGGTCCCTTTGCAGAAAAACAGCCCCAAAGCATGATGTTTCCACCCCCATGCTTCACAGTAGGTATGGTGTTCTTTGGATGCAACTCAGCATTCTTTCTCCTCCAAACACGACAAGTTGAGTTTTTACCAAAAAGTTCTATTTTGGTTTCATCATTCTCCCAATCCTCTTCTGGATCATCCAAATGCTCTCTAGCAAACTTCAGTCGGGCCCGGACATGTACTGGCTTAAGCAGGGGGACACGTCTGGCACTGCAGGATTTGAGTCCCTGGCGGCGCAGTGTGTTACTGATGGTAGCCTTTGTTACTTTGGTCCCAGCTCTCTGCAGGTCATTCACTAGGTCCCCCGTGTGGTTCTGGGATTTTTGCTCACAGTTCTTGTGATCATTTTGACCCCACGGGGTGAGATCTTGCGTGGAGTCCCAGATCGAGGGAGATTATCAGTGGTCTTGTATGTCTTACATTTTCTAATAATTGCTCCCACAGTTGATTTCTTCACACCAAGCTGCTTACCTATTGCAGATTCAGTCTTCCCAGCCTGGTGCAGGTCTACAATTTTGTTTCTGGTGTCCTTTGACAGCTCTTTGGTCTTGGCCATGGTGGAGTTTGGAGTTGGACTGTTTGAGGTTGTGGACAGGTGTCTTTTATACTGATAACGAGTTCAAACAGATGCCATTAATACAGGTAACGAGTGGAGGATAGAGGAGCCTCTTAAAGAAGAAGTTACAGGTCTGTGAGAGCCAGAAATCTTGCTTGTTTGTATGTGACCAAATACTTATTTTACCGAGGAATTTACCAATAAATTCTTTAAAACACAAGCCAGCTATCCCCACCATCGTACTGGCCAACGTACGCTCTTTGGACAATAAACTGGACCACATCCGACTACTACGCTCAAATCAGAGGACTGTAAGAGACTGTTGTGTTTTTGTTTTCACGGAAACTTGGCTCAGCAACAGCGTGCCGGACTGCGCCATTCAGCTCGACCAGCTATCATGCTATCGAGCAGACAGAGCTCTCGTCGAGGGAGGTAAGACCCGCGGCGGCGGGCTTTGTGTTTACATTAATGACGCGTGGTGCCGCGACGCTGTTGTGGTCTGCAAACACTGCTCGCCCCTGGTGGAGTTTATGATTATTAAGTGTCGGCCGTTCTATCTACCGAGGGAATACACAGCCATACTACTCGCTGCTGTATACATCCCTCCCAGCTCCAACAACATCAGGAGTGAGGCACTTAATGAACTGTACCAGCACATCAGTGAGCAGCAGACAGCCCACCCAGATGCTTTTCTCATCTTGGCGGGGGATTTTAATCACGCAGACCTAAAGAGTGTGTTCCCTAAAATACACCAACATGTGAACTTTCCAACACGAGGAAACAACACTCTGGACTTTGTTTACACCACCCAGAGAGGAGCTTACAAGGCCCTTCCCCTCCCCCATCTTGGCACCTCAGACCACATCACTGTCATGCTAATGCCTGCATATAGACCAATCGTTAAAGTCACCAAACCAGTTCACAAACAGATACAAGTGTGGCCGGATGGGTCGTCAGAGGCACTTCAAGACTGCTTTAACACCACTGACTGGAATATGTTTAAGCAGGCTGCCACATATAATAACACCACAGACCTCCAAGAGTACTCAGAGACTGTCACTGCCTACATCACCAAGTGCATTGATGATGTAACGGTCACAAAGACCATCACTGTCCGGGCCAACCAGAAGCCGTGGCTGACAGGGGAGGTCCACAGACTCCTGAAGGCTCAGAACGCTGCTTTTAGATTCGGAGATGAGGTGGGCCTCAGGACAGCTAGGGCCAACCTATCACGCGGCATCAGAGAGGCCAAGAGACAGTACTCCAGGAGGGTAGCCCATCGCTTCAGCGACAGCAGAGACACTCGGAGCCTGTGGCAGGGGATTCAGACCATTACGGACTACAAGCCCCCACCGCGGACCTGTGACAGCACCATCCCCCTGCTGAACGAGCTGAACGCCTTCTTCGCTCGCTTTGAGGCACAAAACAGCACCACTGCACAGAAGTCCCCACCTCCTCCCGGCGACCAGGTGATGACGCTGTCCCCGGACAGCGTGAGGAGATCCCTCAGCAGGATCAATGCACACAAAGCCCCGGGTCCTGACAACATTCCTGGTCGTGTACTGAGAGACTGTGCAGCGGAACTCACTGATGTCTTCACAGACATTTTCAACATCTCGCTGAGTCAGGCTGTTGTCCCCACATGCTTCAAGGCTACCACCATCATTCCAGTCCCGAAGAAGTCATCTCCATCCTGCTTCAATGACTACCGTCCAGTCGCACTTACTCCTATCCTCATGAAGTGCTTTGAACGACTAGTCATGCACCATATCAAGTCTGCCCTCCCCCCCTCCCTGGACCCCTTCCAGTTTGCATATTGGTCCAACCGCTCGACTGATGATGCCATCGCCACTGCCCTCCACCCAGCCCTCACACATCTGGACAAAAAAGACTCGTATGTCAGAATGCTGTTCATAGACTTCAGTTCAGCATTCAACACAATCATCCCTCAACAGCTCATTCACAAACTGGTCCAGCTGGGACTCAACACCTCGCTGTGCAACTGGCTGTTGGACTTCCTGACTGGGAGACCTCAGGCAGTACGGGTCGGCAGTAACACATCCAGCACCATCACACTGAACACAGGGGCCCCCCAAGGATGTGTGCTGAGCCCCCTCCTCTTCACTCTGCTGACCCACAACTGCACACCGTCACATAACTCCAACCTTTTCATTAAGTTTGCGGACGACACGACTGTGGTGGGTCTCATTAGCAACAGAGATGAGACAAACTACAGGAGCGAGGTGAGCCGCCTGGCCGGGTGGTGCAGTGACAACAATCTCTCTCTGAATGTGGAGAAGACGAAGGAGATTGTTGTTGACTTCAGGAGAGTGCACACTCAGCATGCTCCTCTGACCATCAATGGTGCGACTGTGGAGAGAGTGAGCAGCACCAAGTTCCTAGGTGTGCACAGGGACTAACAACCCTGTAGCACTGGCCAAGAAAGCACAACAGCGTCTCTACTTCCTCCGCAAACTGAGAAGAGCCAGAGCCCCGGCCCCCATCATGTGCACCTTCTACAGAGGCACCATCGAGAGCATTCTCACTAGCTGCATCACTGTGTGGTATGGAGCCTGCAACGCGTCCTGCCGCAAGACACTCCAACGCATAGTGAGAGCAGCTGAGAGGATCGTTGGTGTCTCTCTCCCTTCCCTCCAGGACATCTACAACACCCGTCTCACCCGCAAAGCCCTCTGCATTGCAGGTGATCCCACCCACCCGACACACAGCTTCTTCAGTCTGCTGCCATCAGGGAGGAGACTGCGGAGTCTCCAGGCCAGGACCAGCAGACTGAAGGACAGCTTCATCCATCAGGCTGTCAGGAAGCTGAACTCCCTCCCGACCTTGCCCCCCCTCCCCTTTCTTACCCCACGCACCACTGAACTCTGACCCTCAGAACCCCCTCCCTTTCCCACTTACAAACTGTGACCCGCACCAGTCACTTTGTGCAGCATTGGACTGATCACTACCCCATCCAGCATTGACTGCAAACTACCTCCTATGTCAGTTTAATTAAGACTGTTCTCTGAGCTCTTTAGCTCTTCATCACTTTAACACTGATAAGCTCTTTTTTGCACTACACTCATTACATCTGCACAGTTTTTTTTTTTGCACTACACCCATTATATCTGCACAGTTTTTGTTTATTTAATGGTTGCACTATCTGCCATGTGCCTTACGCCACTTTACCTATCTCTTTTTTACAATGTCCTTATTGCATATCTGTATAGTTTGTATTTATATATATTTAAACTGTAATTATCTGTATTTTACATTACTGTTAGTGTTTAGTGTTAACTGTACGCACCAAGGGTCTGAGAGTTACGCAATTTCAATTCTCCGTATGTATGTGCTGTACATGTGGTGGAATTGACAATAAAGTTGACTTTGACTTTGACTTTGACTAAAAGTCCTACAATGTGATTTTCTGGATTTTTTTTTCTCATTTTGTCTCTCATAGTTGAGGTATACCTATGATGAAAATTACAGGCCTCTCTCATCTTTTTAAGTGGGAGAACTTGCACAATTGGTGGCTGACTAAATACTTTTTTGCCCCACTGTATATATAGTGCAATACAGATTGTTTCAAAGCTGCTTTACAGTGATAAAAAGAAAAATAATGATGCAAACAGAATTCACTTCTGCTGTGAAGCAGCTCTAAACAGTAAAAAGTTCAGTTGAAATCAGTATTGACTCAGTTATTTCAATAACTATATAAAAATCATCAAAAATAAAATAATTCCAATGCATCTACATAGCACTTGTGCAGAAAACAGTGGTGTCATCATCTAGCTCAGTCCAGTCCTCATCCAATAGTGTCAGTGGAGTCAGATCAATAATATTGCTGAATATTATGTGTCCCCAAATAAGCAAGCCAAAAGTCGACAGTGGCAAGGAACCCAAACTCCATCAGGTGACAGAATAGAGGGGAAAAAAATAAAAATAAATAATAATAAAAAAAAACCTTGGGAGAAAGTATGTTTAGTTTAGGGATCAGTTCCCCTCTGGCCAACAAATGAACATGGTGTGATTATGGCTGCATCACAATTTAGTGTGAAATATACAGGACTGTAGGCCTACAAGTAGCTGGAGTTATTAATCACATTTAAAGACTATCTAAAATCAGGTTTACATTTGTGGCTAACTAGAATGTGAGTGACCTTTAATGCATTTCCAGAAATAAAGTCTCACCAACATCTGTTGAGTGCCTTTTCACTTTCTCTCTTCTCCTCTTTCCTAATGCTTCCTCTGTAGCAAATGGGTACACTGTTCACTGAACACTTTTCAATGATTTTTTTTTCCCTCATGTCAATTAGGGGTTGATGCTCTCCTAGAAACAAACAAACACACAGTATGTTCAGTGCAATT
>CM077244.1:27584148-27741648 GCA_039654775.1 Spinibarbus caldwelli
TCCATGTGATAAGTTTCATTTTAGCTAGTAATTTGATGCTATAAAAACAGGCCGTGTCATTATGGTTGATTGGGTCTGTGGGAGTTTGAGCCGGAGTTTGATTCTGCGGCTCCATCTCACGACACTACTGCGCAGACTCTGGTTCCAAACGAATCTCTACTGTGCAGACTCAGGCTCCAAATGACGTCATTTTCTCAAGATTGCAACGGCCATACTGAGATGAATTGGCTTCAATTTCCTATAGTGGAAGGAAGTGGAGACGCGTCGTCCATCTTTTTTTTACAGTCTATGGTTTGAATGCAAACAACTTATGTATCATGAGCCCAACATTCAGCACGGCAGGAAAACATTTAATCTACCTGAGGGAAGACGTCTTTCATTGTAAGTTAATGCTGTTAAATAGAGAGGGAATAAAATACATAAAAAAAATAAATAACTTCTAGCGTAGGCTATTCTCAAACTTGGACCTCATTATTGAAGTACAAATCCAAGCACCAGAAGCAGCCCACACTCTCTTAAGTTTTCTTTAATTGAAAAATATGCATTTTCATTCATTCAAAGGCTATGGTTGCAATAATATTTTAGTTCAAAACTTTAAGTGCCATTGTTTAAAAAATGCTTGATTGACTGACGTTTCATAGACCTCCTTCAGTTGTTACGCTTTCAAATTTCATGCCATTTGTAATTTCACAGTATTTTCACCTGCTAAATTACCACACTTGTGAAGTCACAATTCTATAATGGTACAATTTACTCAGGCCGATTACTTTTTTTTATGACATTAAAATTCTTTTTAGAATAATTGTACATAAATAGCTTACGCAAAACAATTGTGATTATTTCTGAGAACTTTTTAACTGCAGGCAGACATGGCCTACATTATGGTACAGTACAAATATTTGGAACATCCCTTATTCTGTCCCTTATTTTGTTAAAGAATAAATACTTATTTTCTACAAGAATACAAGAATAAACACTATTTTCTTAAAGAATAAGATAAGCAATCACAATTGTCCCTTATTTTCCACTTCTGAAGTTAATTGGAAACCCTAATGATGACATAATTATCTTTTGACTCCCCTGACAGTGGCACCTTACTCAAAAAAAAAAAAAAAAAAAAAAAAAAAAAAATACATCCTTGTTGGAGATATGCGAGGAAAAAATAATAGATTAAAAAAAAATGGATAATAGAAAGTGCAAATAAGGCGGCACTGAAAAGCCCAGTACAAAACTACAAAATAAAAAAAAAATAAATAAAAAAACCCCACACCAACAAAGTGGGCTGGTCTAAACATAGGTATGAAACGCCAGGGCTGAAAATGAGTCCCACTCCGGCCCTGGGCAAGAATGGATCGCCACCAGTCAGGATTTGGCCCAGAAGCTAATATCCAGCATGCCAGAGTGAATTGCAAAGGTTATGAAGAACAAGGGTCAACACTGGAATTATTGACTCATTATATTTTTTTGCTAATAAAAGCCTTTAAAACTTATGATATGCTTATCATTGTTTTTCAGTATACCTATAGCCCTTTTCCACTGGAACTTTACCCAGGAACCCAGGGCCGGTACTCGGTGTGTTTCCACCGCAGGAACCAGGATCTAAATAAAGTTTCGTGTACAAATTTGCCCCTCAGAAAGTCCCTGCTCGTGAGGTAGTACTTTTTCAAAGGTCCGGAACTTTCGGGCGGAACTTGGGCGCTGAGCATGCTGATTGGTTGAGTTCACGCCAGAGATGGGCACTCGAGTTAGTGACTCAAACTCGAGTCACACTCGAGTCACATCTTTATAGACTTCAGACTTGACTCAGACTCGACCTGAAATGACTCCAGACTTGACTCGACTCGAGGAAAAGGACTTGTGAATATTTTAAAAGCAACTCGAGTCTTTTTTTTTTCGCATTTCAAATTCTTCCCATCTTTATTTTATTTTATTTATGACACTTTTCTAACATTTTTTTTCTGAAAATACAAAACAAAACAAAATCCCACAAAACAAAAAACAAAAAACAAAACACACATACCTGAACATGCACCAGATACAGTAAAAATACACACCTTAAAGCCTTACTTAATCAGATTTAAACAGAATATTAAACATATAAAGAAGTACTATATTAAAACTTAAATTTTAACTCTTAAAAAGGTAAGTGAGGAAGGGGCCACAGATTTTATCAAATTTTTTATAAGCGTCAATCTTAGAAAAACAGATTCTCTCAAGCTTGAGGGCAGCAAGTGGACTTCCAATCCAGCAATATCACCCTTTTAGCCACCACCATACCAAACATAAGAGACAATTGCTGAGAATGTGTCAATGCTAATGTATGGTCAGAACATCCAAACAAAGCTAATTCAAGATCTGGACTGATGACTTCTCCAAAAACATTTGAGTACCACTGAAAAATATTTTTCCAAAACTCAGAAATCTCAGGGCAAAACCAAAAAGTATGAGCATGCGTCCCATCCAAGCTCCTGCATCTATCACATAGTGGGGAAAATGAAGGGTAAATCTTATTGAGTTTAGTTTTGGTATAATGTAACCTATGCAGCACTTTAAACTGTATAAGTTGTAATCTTGCATTAATAGAGCAGGTATGAATTCGTTTCAGGCCCTCCTCCCAAATCTCTTTGGAAACATTAACTCCAGTGTCATTTTCCCATGCTACTTTAAGGTGATCTGAGGACACTGCAAAATGAGAGACAAACACAGCAACAAACTGAGTCACCAAGTGTTTGCTCATAGGAGACTGACCCAAAAAATTATACAAATCATGATCTTGTGGTAACTCCTGAAACTCAATAAAAGAATGTTTTATAAAGTGACGCACCTGTAGATAACGGAAAAATTGTGACTGGGAAAGATCAAAGAGTTTATACAAGCATTCGAAAGTGGCAAATTTCCTGTCTATATAGAAGTCCTTAACTGTGGTCAGTCCTTTGCCTCTCCACAGTGAGAATACCTTGTCCGACTGGCCAGGCAAGAAATTATTATTATCACCAATGGGCAGGTGTACTGAGGGACATGTAATATTCAAAGCAGTCTTAATTTGATTAAAAATTTTAATGGAGTTGAGCACAACAAAATTTTTACATTGAGACTTCTTTAGGGATGCAGTTTTAGAGAAAAGAATAGCGGCTAAGGAGCTACCAACAACAGACCGAGCCTCCATATACAACCATTTGGGTTGCGAATCCATCAAACTGTCAGCAGCTTGGTCACTCATCTGCCAAAACATCATAGCCCTGGCATTAGTGGCCCAGTAATAATGACGGAACACCGGTAGCACTAAACCACCTAACTCTTTCGGCTTCTGCAAATGGGCCTTAGAAATTCTATGCGCTTTATATCCCGAGATAAAAGGCAAAATGACAGAATCTAATTGTTTAAAAAAAGAGTGTGGCAAATACACAGGTAAGTTCTGAAAAAGATAAACAAAGCGAGGCAGAGAGACCATTTTAATGGCATTGACCCGACCGATTAAAGATAATGGAAGAGCCCTCCATTTATCAATAGATCATTTTAACCTATTTATGGCTTCTGTGAAATTTAACCTAATAATATGTTTACAATTTTTTGGGATGACTAACACTAAATAAGTAAAGTGATCCTCTGAAAGTCTAAAAGGTAATGACCTCAGAAACTGAGCATCCAGCCCTTCACCCAAAGGCATGAATACACTTTTCTCCCAATTGACAGAATAACCAGAAAAAGAGCCAAAAACCTCAAGTGATTCCATCAACAATGGCAAAGAAGAAGGAGGATCACTCAAATATAAAAGTAGATCATCCACATATAAGGACAGCTTAACCTCAGTATGGCCACATGTTATACCCCTAATCCCAGAATGATTACGAAGATGTATAGCTAGGGGTTCTAGAGCTAAATCAAATAATACTGGGCTTAAACAACATCCCTGACGTGTACCTCGCTGAAGAGGAAAGAAAGCAGACTTATCTGAATTAGTAAGTATTGCAGATTTAGGGGACGAATAGAGCATTTTTATCAATAGTTTGAAATTCTCACCAAAACCAAACCGATCCAGCACAGAAAACAAGTAGCTATATTCAGTTCGATTGAAAGCCTTTTCCGCGTCTAAAGAAAGTACAGCTGCCTTAGAACTTTTACTCTGATTATTGTACAAAATATTTAGAAGACGACGTGAACTAAAAAATGAAAATCTTCCTGGGATAAAGCCAGTTTGGTCTGAGTGAATTAACGAAGCTACATGTTTATTCAGACGAGTAGCCAAAATCTTGGCAATCACTTTTTGATCGCAATTGAGAAGACTTATATAGGCCTATAACTAGAGGGCTCTGTAAGATCTCTGTCTTTTTTCTTCAGAACGCATATATGTGCCTCATACAAAGAATCTGGAAATTTCTTCTTCTCAATCGAATGGTTTACCATTCTAAGCAACACGGGGGCGATTACATTTGCGTTAGCTTTATAAAATTCCACACTGAACCCATCAGGGCCTGTGGCTTTCCCATTAGGGAAGGAATTTATCGCCTCCAAAACTTCACAGAGAGAGAACGGCTCCTCTAATTCCTCTCTGGAGCATTCATTAAGTTTTGGGAAGTCTACCGCATCAAGAAATTGGTGACCTACATCATTTAGCTCTAAACAGCCGGAAGAATAAAGATGTTTATAAAATTCTGCAAAACAATTATTAATTTCTTGTGGATGTGTTAACACAGTACCATTCTGAGATTTTATTTGATGAATAGCCCTGCTAGCCTGCACACCTCTTAATTGCCTGGCAAGAAGTCTATCTGCCTTATCTCCCAGTTCAAACTGTTTCTGTTTAAGTTTTATTAACAAATTAGAAACCTGATCATTCAAAATAGAGTTATATTCATATTTCAGCTTCAGAATAGCGTTAAGGTCAGTCTGAGATTTAGATGAACGAAATACCTGTTCTAAGGACGGCAGTGTGGATTCTATCTCAGACAGACGGCTGCGCTTATCCCTCCTCAACGAGGATTCATATGCAATAATGTGACCCCTTAGCACTACTTTACAGGTTTCCCAAAGACAGGAGTCTGAAACATCCCCCTTGTCATTGTTCTCCAGAAATTGGCCTAAACGTTCAGACATATAAGATTGAAATTGTTTATCCATTAATAATTGAGGATTGAAACGCCAGCAATACTGTGCCTTTGTTAGTGAAATTTTCAGACCCATAGAAATAGGGGAGTGGTCAGAAATAAGAATATTGTAATATTTAGAATAAGTCACCCCCTGAATGAGTTTAGAGTCAATAATAAAGCAGTCAATACATGTATACGATTTATGAACACTGGGGAAAAAAAGAATAATCACGAGCGGTAGGGTTGAGTAATCTCCATATATCCACAAGATTCATGGATTTTATTAAATTATTTAAAACACCTACAGATTGAATAGAAGGAGGAGCTTGTGAAGATTGGCGATCAAGATAAGGATCCAAATAACAATTAAAGTCTCCAGCAATTATCAAGTTAGTTGAGTTCGTGTCTGGAATAAGCCTGAATAATTTTCGAAAAAAACCCCGGATCATCTATATTTGGTCCATACACGTTAACACATGTAATCGGGAAGTTATTAATAAATCCAGACACAATAATATATCGTCCCGCAGGGTCAGGCACCACAGAATGCATTCGGAAAGGAATTGATTTCTTAAAAAGTATAGCCAGACCTCTAGCTTTAGAGGAGAAAGTGGCTTGATAAACTTGTGAAATCCAATTTGCCCTAAGCCGCATTTGTTCATTGGGTCTAATATGAGTTTCCTGAAGAAAAATAATATCAACCGACAACGACTTTAAATGTGTAAATACTTTTCCCCTCTTAATTTGCCCCATTCCTCTTACATTCCAACTAACAAATGTAATATTCACTCCGGCATTGTTATAACTATTAGTACTAGTTCCACTCATACAATGTCATCAAAAACATAAACATAGAGTCAATAATTATCTTAACAAGAATAAACATTTTCTGGTGCAACAATAAACAAGAAAAAGAACACACGAACTCCCCACAGCTGCCCCAGGAACCATGGCAGCAAGTATTCCCCATCTTCTCGGAGACAACAAGATTGCAGAGTAGGACTAACTTGGCTTAAGTTACCTTAGCTCAAAAGAATAGCAAAAACAAAGGAAAAACACACGAGGCGAGAGAAAGAGAAAAAAAGCTGATCCCCGCCGCGCACATATCTAACATTAGTCCTTGAATCACGTACCACAGTGAAAAATAAACGAAATGTTTCAAAGATAGTCCACTTCTGTTCGTAAATGTTCAGGCTAAGCAGAGTCATCGTAAAACCTACGCTGTGTCATTCGACAAGTTACCCACGAACTTCTTTGCCTCTTCTGGAGATTCAAAAGTGAACTCTCGACCGTTATGATGCAGAATCAATTTCGCGGGAAAACGCAGCGACCATTTCAACCCGGCCTCTCTCAGAGCTTTCGTGACTGTGCTAAAGGGATTCGCCGCGCGGCTATCTCCGGAGTATAGTCAGGGAAGATGTAAATCCGCTTTCCTTTATATTCCAGAGGAAACTTTTCCCGGCTCAAACGAAGGATTAAATCCTTGTCCCGATCATTATGGATCCGTGCGATAATGGTGCGAGGTCTCTGGCCTTCAGATGGCTTGGGTAACAGTGCCCGGTGCGCTCGATCAATTTTGACCGGTTTGGGGAAGTTATCTCGGCCGAAGAGATCCATAGTCAAATCCGAAATAAACTCAGAGGGGCGTCCCCGCTCTTCTCTTTCCATGATTCCCACAAATTTGAGATTCAGCCTGCGAGAGCGTCCCTCCAAGTCATTCAGTTTAGCCCAGAGAGATTTATTTTCTGCACGCAAGTCTTCGCACCCCTTTTCCACCTCTCCTAGCCGTGAATCCGTACCGTTCAGGGCCCCTTCTATTTCCACAATTTTTTGTTTGACGTCGGCCTGTTCTGACTGCAGGTTAACCAGCGTGGCGTCAGACGCATCCAAGCGAGTACTTAGAGCCGTCATCTTGTCCTCTATTAACTTTTTCAGCTCATCCCCTTGGGCACCGATTGCAGCGAGTATCGCGTTCACATTTCCCTGTGAAACTGAGTCACCTGGACTGGCGTCCTCCTTCATAGCTGCAACGGCTTTTGAAGATTTTTTAGACGCCATTTTACAGACACAGAATGAGTTAACGAAACGAGGAAATTCGCCTTCAAGGCACTTATTTATCACAACGTATTCAAAACAACTGACGAAAGGTAGCTTTCAGAAAGTCATTATTGACTTTGGCGTGAACTGATGGTACTTTAGTTATGAAAATGTTCAAAATCTAGCGGCAGCGGAGAAGAGCTCAGAAAAAAGCGTCTACTCCATGATCTGCGCGCGTGCGCCCCCCGCAACTCGAGTCTTTTATCCTTAAATACGGACCGCATCCGCACCCCGCATCCATCCGGACCGCGAGCCATAACAGCAGCACCATTTTAAATGAGCAGCGCGTCAAAACAGCGGAGCGGATCACATAACAAGCGTCCTTGATGGCAAGTATCTTTCAGTGCTATTTGCTCTAGTATTTTTATATAAAGCCGAACGCGCTTAATTCAAGCCCTTTTCAGCTCGTGCTCTTTCTTTCTCTCTCCAGACGCGCGCTGGCGCCAGGTTTAAGAGCTGCAGATGTCGCGGTTATTTTAACAACAACAGAAACAATGCTGCAAATCTAGTTATTTTTCTTACTATCTTTATCTCTCAGTAACCTATGACTCTAACTGTTCAACCCAGATGTGACGAGACTTTTCTGATCTACATTTAGCATTATTAATAGGCTAAGAACATTTAAAAAGAATCATGTAATTATAATTGGGAAAATTGTTGTTAGATGGCTAGGATAGAACTTAAACTTTGAAACTGCTGGTTATCTTTCTTTTCTTCTCAAGATGAGAACGTTTTGATTATTGTAGACATTCTTAGTAGATAATGCTTATAATATATTTAAATAGGCCTAGTATAGATTTCAGGAGGAAAACCCTGAACAGAAACATTTATTTTTTATTTTTTATTTATTTATTTTATTTATTTATTTATTTATTTTTTGTCACATGGCCTCGCATGTATCTAATTGTAAAAGTACAAAACATGTAAAAAATATATTTTTATTTATTTATTTATTCATTTATTTTTTGTCTGGACCTCTACTTGGAAGAAAATATAGAGTCCGTGCCTCTTGGAACTTTATTGAATACCCCTGACTTTTATCAAAAAGAAATATTTGATTTGTATGTTTTTGTCACATATTTCCTTATGTGTCATGGTAGATAGGACTCTTATTATAGAATTTGATTACAGAAAAACTGTTTTGAACATGAAAATGGATTAAAACATAAGTATCAGGCTGGATGTACATTAACCTTACATCTTAACACCTCTTTTTTTTTCAAAAAAAAAAAAAAGAGAGACTTGACTCAGACTCCAGCGACAAAGACTTCAGACTTGACTCGGACTCCAGGTTAAAGACTTCAGACTTGACTCAGACTCCAAGTTAAAGACTCGTGAACATCTCTGGTTCACGCAGCACTGCATTTCAACCACCATATTTATGTCATTTTTTAAAATATTACTGTTATTGTGTCATGAAATTGTCACGAATCCGGTTCATGGTCTTCCATCCACTCGCCATCAGAGGTCGCCCTTCCTTCATATTGACTCTTACACCACACAGACTGTTACATGTCACTCCAGACTACAGTTCCCATCATCCATTGCACTGATTGCACATACACAGCTGAATGCACTGATCATACAGCTATCACCAATCACACGCTCACCAAAGAGCTATTACACATACTATTTAACACATACTCTGTTCAGATCGCCGAGTATTGTCTAGGGCTGGCTCGATACCACTTTTTCAGAACCGATACCGATCCGATACCAAAAATTCTGAGTCTGCCGATACCAATATCGATCCGATACCAGCGCAGTTTTTTTTTTAAATCAGTGTAGAATTTCTGTACCTCAGTGTGTGTTGACCTGCTCATCACTCTTTTGTGTTTTACACACAATCTACTAAATATAGACAACTTTACTGTAAAGAAAAACAACAAATGAATGAATATGTAATTATAATCTATGACAAAAATACTATTATAAACTAGGTTAGTGGATAATTCAGTAGCAAAAGTTACTTTAGAAAAATCATGAGTGCACAATAATTTTATAAAATGTAAAATTACTGAAAAAAAAAACATTTATTGGGGAGTAATGAGGCAGCACCATATGACAGATGGGATGAACAAGAAAGGCTACTAATAGTCTTTCATTGCGCAAAAATATTATAATACGAAAGGCTCCAATACAGAGCGGTACAAAGCGCTTATGCGCATCCCGTGCACAGAATAATGCCCTTGAAGCAACACAGAGTCACAGTACACAGGGACAGTGCTCTGCAGTCCGCATAGAGAAGTTCAAAGCACAAAGGAAAGAGATATTAATGCGTAGTGTATTAAATCTGTACGACAGTTTATTGAGCCTTTTCTTTTAACTGTTTTAAATTTCAGTTACTGTACTCGTGAAGAACCATTCATAGTGCTCTCTACAAGAGTGTTGTGATCTAACAGACACCCAGTAGAAAGTAACACGATTTAGAAACAGCATGAAAATCTAGCAAGATAAAATCCTTTTATGCAAAATCAATAAACTTTATTTACAGATCAAGTATAATAGGAACAGTGGAGAGAGTTTTGTCGTCTTGACTGTAGTAACCGAACGCGACACGCAGTTTGAACTCTGAATGGAGGATGAAAGACAGCTGCGGCTGAGAGAAGTGTTTACTTGAACTTGACTTAAATATTCATCTGTACCTCACATTAAACTATGGAACGGCTTCAGAACACTTTAAATATAGTGCACAAAAACTTTATTGTGCTTTATAATGGTTTTTGTGGCTTTCATTGGTCTTAACAATAACACAATAGTAGCTATGCAGAATATTGGATTTGGATCGGCCTTGTCTGACCGATACCCCGATCCAGCAGAAAATGCCAGTATCGGAGCGATGCCGATATTGAATATCAGATAGGTGCAGCCCTAGTATTGTCTAGCATTTAGCACTCTCCTAGTGTTAGCTACTTTACCAAGCCATCCCGTGTTTATTTTCTATTTAGTCTCTAGTATTGTTCTGCGTATATCGCTCTCCAAGTGATAGCTGCTTTACAGAGCCATTTCCCTGTCTTAGTTCCTAGTTCTTGTCTTAGTCTAGTCTCGTTGTTTCCTGATTTCCTAGTTCCTGATTACTGCCCTCGTATCTTGGATTTACCCTTTGCCTGCTGTTTCGGACTCTGTTTGCACCTCGCTTGTACTACTGCTCACATTTACGGATTACTTCTCTTGTCTAGCCCTCTGGATACTGTTTGCTGTTGTTTGACCCTGCCTGTATTTTGACCATGTTTCACATTAAAAGCTTGCACATGGATCCGCACGTCTCACGTCTCGTCTGCCCTGTTACAGAATACTTGGACACACGAGGATCCAGCAGCTTTTCTAAAGGACCCTGGCCAGGTATGGACCCATTCGATCAGCTGCTTGACCTGCGTCAAGGGAGTTTGTCCATTGAGGAGTACATCACTCAATTTTGTGAGTTATCTGTTAAGGTGCCTTTTGATTTTCCGTTTCAGACTAAGTGAGCCTATAAAGTCATGGTTACCTGAAGGGAAGTTTAATTGTAGTTTAAAGGACTTTATGGACTATGCTTTGCTGTGTGCTGGCTCTTCGTTTACTGTGGGTGTTGCGGAAGAGGTACGTGACACCGCGTCTGTGACTGAGATGGCGGACGCACCAGAATGTACTCACAAAATGGCGGGCACAACAACGCACCGTCATTTCTCAGTTGATCTTCACAAATCGAGTCAAGTCACAGCTGATCTTCATGAGTCAAGTAAAGTCACAGTTGATCGTCATGAGTCCAGTCAAGTCACAGTTGATTGTCGTGAGTCCAGTCAAGTCATCGTTGATCGTCATGAGTCTAGTCAAGTCACCATTGATCTTCATGAATCCAGTCAAGTCACAGTTGATCGCCATGAGTCCAGTCAAGTCACAGTTGATCATCTTGAGTCAAGTCACATCTCTGCTGATTTTCCAGAATCTCGTCACATCTCTGCTGATCTTCCAGAGTCTCGTCACGTCACAGCTGTTCATCCAGAGTCACGTCACATCACAGCTGATCGTCCACAGTTGATCAACTTGAGTCAAGTCAGATCTCTGCTGATTTTCCAGAGTCTCGTCACATCTCTGCTGATCTTCCAGAGTCTCGTCACGTCACAGCTGTTCATCCAGACTCACGTCACATCACAGCTGATCGTCCATAGTCACATCACATCACAGCTGATCACCCAGAGTCTTGTGATGTCCTGTCCGTCACACTCGGATATTCAAGGTCAGTCCTTTGATATCCCAGTCTGGTTTCCAGTGTGAAGGATGCACCGCTGGTGTCTGCACGCGCAGCTGGTATCCCCAAACCCACTCACTCTAGCACTTCTGCTCCTGAGCTAATTCTTCTGTCTGAAGCCCTTCCCATGATGGGGATCGCTTTGTGTTGCGTTTGGGCTACATACACCACCACAGAACTGCCAGAGGTGGCGGCTGATGCTGCAGAACCTCTTGGGGTAGTTACGGTCGCTGCTGTATTCTCCGAAATGATGGCACTCGCTGCAGCTTCTCCAGAGGTGGTGGCTCATGCTGCAGAACCTCCCAAAGTGGCGGTGCTCGCTTCAGCTCCTTGGATGGTGGTGGCGCCCAGCAATGTACTCTCAGCCAGTCGTGTTGCAGTTAGTGAGACTGTTACTGCTGTAGAACCTCCAGAGGTGGCGGCAATCGCTGCAGAACCTCCAGAGGTGTCAGTGGTATCCACTCACGAACCCTCCTCCTGTCCTGTCACGGCTATGGAGGCCACCTATGAACCCTTGTCCTGTCCTGTCACGGCTATGGAGGCCGCCTATGAACCCTCATCCTGTCCTGTCACGGCTATAGAGGCCGTCTGTGAACTCTCTGCCTGTCCTGTCATGGCTATGGAGGCCATCTATGAACCCTCATCCTGTCCTGTCACGGCTATGAGGAACTGTCAGTCTGTCCAGGATCAACCTATGAATCAGTTTTTGAATTGTCTGTCTGTCCCATTTTCCCTAATGAGTTTGATTTTGAACTGATTTTTGTCTGTCTTGCCAGTTTCTGTCACTGAACTGTCTGCTTCAGCCTCTGTCAATGCCTTTGATTGTGAGTTATTTGCCAGTCCCATTCCAGCCAAAGAATTTAATTATGAACTGTTTTCCTGTCCAGTTCCAGTCAATGAGTCAGGTTTTGAACTGTCTTCCTGTCCAGTTCCAGTCAGTGAGTCAAATTTTGAACTGCCTGTCTTTCCAGTCACTGTCAGTGAGTCAGATTTTGAACTGTCTCCCTGTCCAATTCTAGTCAATGAGTTAAATTTTGAATTGTCTGCCTGTCCAGTTTGATCAGGGAATTGACTTATGGACTGTCTACCCGCTCAGTTGCCACCAGGGAAAATATTGATTGACTTCCTATGTTCCCTGCCTCGGTCCTTGAGTCCGTACATGCTCTCTTTGTTTCTTGTGTCTCAGTTTTCCCTAGGTCCCAGTCCCTACCAGGGGTTTCTGCTCTGCCTGTTCCGTCTGCTTTGCCGTGGTGGTCTTCTGCTCCGTCAGCTCCGCACTGGTGGGCTCCTGCTCCGTCTGCTCTGCCGTGGAGGTCTTCTGCCCTGTCTGCTCCGCACTGGTGGGTTCCTGCTCAGTCTGCTCTGCCGTGGAGGTCTTCTGCCCTGTTTGCTCCACACTGGTGGGCTCCTGCTCTGTCTGCTTCGCCATGGAGGTCTTCTGCCCTGTCTGTTCTGCACTGGTGAACTCCTGCTCTGTCTGCTCCACCGTGGTGGTCATTTGCTCGGCCCTGGTGGGCTCTAGTCCCGTCTGCTCCGCTCTGGTGGGTTCTAGTCCCGTCTGCTCCACCTTGGTGCTCTGCTCTGCCAGCTTCGCCTCAGTTCCCGGTCTCTTCACTTCCTCACGGACCTGGCCTTCCGTCCCTCCCTCTGTTCCGCCTCCGCTCCACTGCCCTCCTGGATTGTTCTGAGTTTGGAGCGTCTGGAAACCGCTCCTTGGGGTGGGGGGGCTCTGTCACCAATCCGGTTCATGGTCTTCCGTCCACTCGCCATCAGAGGTCGCCCTTCCTTCATATTGACTCTTACACCACACAAACTGTTACATGTCACTGCGGACTACAGTTCCCATTATCCATTGCATTGATTGCACATACACAGCTGAATGCACTGATCACACAGCTGTCACCACTCACACACTCACCTAAGAGCTATTACACACACTATTTAACACATACTCAGATCCTGTTCAGATCGCCGAGTATTGTCTAGTGTTTAGCACTCTCCTAGTGTTAGCTACTTTACGAAGCCATCCCATATTTATTTTCTGTTTAGTCTCTAGTATTGTTCTGCGTATATCTCTCTCCAAGTGAAAGCTGCTTTCCTGCCCTCGTATCTTGGATTTACCCTTTGCCTGCTGTTTCAGACTCTATTTGCAACTCGCTTGGACTATTGCTCACATTTACGGATTACCTCTCTTGTCTAGCCCTCTGGATACTGTTTGCTGTTGTTCGACCCTGCCTGTATTTTGACCATGTTTCACAATAAAAGCTTGCACATGGATCCACACGTCTCACGTCTCGTCTGCCCTGTTACAGAAATGTAGTTCAAAAAGTATTTCAGGCGAGAATGTAGTTGTTTAAAACTCAATTCTGCGGTTTATTTATAAAGACAGTGCCTATTTGAAAATGTGCTTCGCCGATTTCGGAGACGTGAGCTCCACGCGATCACCAGGTGCTCAGTGCTCATGTATCCCGACGAGAGGAGCATAACCTCGACTAGTCCTTCTGACATTTGCCATTGGCTTTGATGTCTCTGTAGTGGTATAATTCGCTGGTATAGTGATATAATTTGCTTTGGGTAAATCTAACAGGTAATCTTTGGTCTTTATTCTATTATTCTATTAATCTATTAATATGTTAAAATGAAAATGAAAAGAGGCAATGCTGTTTGATTTTTCGTTTCATTGTAATGTACATTCCATGACCTACATTTCCACGGCTATATTAATATGTTTAAATGAAAACGAAAAGAGGCAGTGGTGTTTGATATCATATTTCATCCTATTGTAAATACAGTGAGGAAAATTGCAGTAGCTGAGGCGAGTTGACTGATGTTATCAAGTACGCTGCTCTTTGCAGAATTATCGGACCTGCATCGTCCCGTACGCAGGAGTTCACACTTCCGAGTCAAACTCGCAAAGTCAGAAATTTTCGTACTTGGTATTGAGAAACACGTGCAGACCTACGTCACCAGACCATTTGCCTATTCTTCTCGGTACTTTAGACCGCGATGGAAACGCAGACATCAACAGGTCTGGAGTAAAAAAAAGTTCCTGGGAAAAAAGTTCCTGGGACAAATTGTTCCAGGTAATTTCGGTGGAAAAGCGGCTATAGAAACATGGAAAAATAATCTACAAATACTGAAGCAGCAAACTTTGCAAAACACAAAATTTATGTCACTGCCAAAACTTTTGGCCATGACTGTATTTGCACTGCAGAAACCATGCACTTAATTTGGCAATAGTGCACTCAACACGCATACCTTTGGTTCGAAATGCCTTGAATGCTGTACAAGACATTGTGTCTTTCATAACAGCTTCACCAAAACGGCTGAAAAGCGTTCTAGGTGAAAGCAGCACGAATTAGCGTTTACAAAGGTTTTCAGACACAAGCTGGTCTCAGCACGATGTGTGCATTAGCACTGTCATCCAAAACTATGAGAACATCTATGTGACAATGGATCAACTGAAGACCCCAGGAGCTGCAATACAGCGATGTCTATAGGCAGAACAATGGTGTCGTTTGATTTCATTATCAGTATTATTGTGATTCAGGGTTTACTACAATATCTGACGCCTCTTAGCAACAGTTTGCAAAACCCAACTTGTGATCTACCAAGTGCTGCTAGTAATGCCAGTGCGTTAGTGATGCTGCTTCAAAATAAAAGGGAGGATGCGACGTTCGGAAAGATGTGGGATCAAAGATGTGAGTTGACTGCCAAACTTCATATCAATCCCTCGGTCCCTCGCATAGTAACAATGCAGACAAAGCCAACACACCAGCAACAACACCAGATGAATATTGGTGACAGAATCTGTTTCTTCCCTTCATAGACCACCTCGCATCTGAAGTGAAAAACTGAGTTTGCCTGGCACTCCCACAACTGAAAGTCCACTATTTGCTGCCGGACAAACTGTCAGAATTGTCGGACACAGTGTGGCAGGAGATAAAAAATAAGTACGGGGCACTGATGCCCAATCTAGATGATGCTGATGTTGAATGGAGCTGTGGAGGCAATTTAATGGTACAACACGCAGCAGCAGTGATGTTTATGAGGTTTTAAAGAACACGGCGGAATTTTTCCCAAATTTACATTATGTACTGAAAGTCCTCCTAACTATGCCAGTGTCCATGGCCTCTGCAGAGCGGTCTTTCATTTACACAAATGGGGGGGTTCTGTGCATACCTTGACATAAAGTCCTGCAGGTGTCCCTGCCTGGCTCACCTGTTATCTAGCAAACACCAGACTGTGCTGCTGCCTTTATGACAGAATCAATCAAATATCACAATCAGAAATCATCAAGCCAATCAGAAGCATGTGTGGGCGGGCTCTCTCTGGAAGCGGACTGCACTCGCAAGGAAATGGATACATTTATAATCTAATTCTTAAATATTAAAGCTTTTTAACATCATTAAATTAAATGTATATACTGAGTGACTGATAACATCTCTGTTATGGAATACACTCTGGTTCGCAGTGAGTTCACAATTTTATCGGTCAATTTTGCTTTAAATTATTTTCAAGATCTGAGGTAAACTATCTGTTGTTGCTTTCAGTATGGCTGTAAGGTCACACAATATGATATTTAAACTCATATTAGACATGTTTATCTTTGAATAAAACACATAATCACCTGAGATTATCTACTGTCATATAGTTTATGTTGTTGTTACAGCCACGACGTCACGGAAATAGAAACCGTTTCTAAAATAGAAATTTCGCGTGTCGCCGTCGTGGCTAGTTAGGACAAAAACTCTGAATAACTAACATGGAAAAGATACCTTTTATAGCGTGTCGCGGCGTCGCGGCGCGTTGTTAGGACACGGTGTAAGTGTTTATACCACTGATCTATATATAATGACTCTTGACTCATAATGTTCTCTATTAATAGATCAGTGGTTTATACTAAGCATTTAACGGTAGTTTCTGGCAACATACGGCAATGGGTGCCGCAGTTGCTATAGTTACTACATCTCACAATAAACATAGATAGATATGTATATGACAATAAACAGAACATAACGACATACAACCCTAACCAAAAACATGAACAAACAGTAAATAAACATGAGCGCTGCCCTTTCTGTGCTGCTTTGTTACCGAGGAAACCACTTTGTATCTGCAGTGAAAGCGCCTCCTGCTGACCACTGACGGAAAATTTACCAAATGTGAAAATTAACTCATGTTTTAATGCCGCCAACACGCAGAGTTGTAAATGTGAACAGGTGGATTGGTCCCTTAAATTTATCAAGGTGAAATAGTTACTAAGGACTTTGTAGCAACGCTTACACCGTGTCTTCACCGGACGCGAGCGGCGCGACGTGACAAAATACAATAGAACCTATTATGCTGTCTACACTGGATGCGGTACGACGCGGCGCGACAAATCCCCGACAGAAAACTGCTGCTGCGTTCTATTTATGACGTATTGACACAAATTTCAAATGATTTTCAATGGTCGCTTTGTCGCATCCAGTGTAGACAGACTTTAGCTGTTGCGGCGCAGCGCGGTGCAACAACTGTCGCGTCTGGTGTAAACACAGTGTTAAGGGAACACTTAGATAATTAAGGGGAATACTTAATGACAGCCTTAAGGTTCCTTAAGCTGACCCTTAGAATTTTTCTTGCAACCCAAGCTTCACTAAGGGTTCCCTTAACCGTATAATTAAGGGCTTTCTTAGCTTAAGGGTTTTCATGCAACCAGGCCCTGCTCCTTAAGTGGGGGGCTATGTCACACCTGTCAGCTGGAGTGCCCTGTATATCCACCAGAGGGCACTCTACCCTAGTCCTTTACCATTGTATCACAAACTATGTTTTCCATAAACCTTTGCCTGGACTCAGTATTGTGTCTGTGTCATTAGCTCATTAAGGTTTGTGTATTTAAGGTCTGTTCCTCAGTTGTGGTTTTGTCAGTTGGGTCCCGCTTTATATATTAGGTGGCCTTAACTTCTATGTACTTACATTTAAAGTAATCATTTGATAGAAAGCACTTATTGTGTACATAATTGTCCTTCACAAACATGCACACGTCACAAAACCTGAAAATTATTACAGCTCTCTCCAGTTCAGGGAAAGCAAAACCTAAGTGCTGTTTGTGTTTGGTCTCTGTCTGTGAGTACATAAAAAAAAAAATGAGATGGCTGAAGCCGGGTTTTCTCATGACCAGTTCACATGTCCAGTGTGTCTGGATTTGCTGAAGGAGCCAGTGGCCACTTCCTGTGGACACACTTACTGTAATAGCTGCATTACAGACCACTGGAATCAAGAGGATCAGAGGGGAGTCTACAGCTGCCCTGAATGCCGACAGACCTTCAGACCAAGACCTGCTTTAGGTAAAAACATCATGCTTACTGAAGTGGTGGATAAACTGAAGAAGACTAAAGTGCAAACTGCTGTTTCTACTGGACCTGGAGACGTGGGGTGTGACTTCTGTACTGAAAGAAAACACAAAGCTGTCAAGTCCTGTCTGACGTGTGCGAGCTCTTTCTGTCAAAATCATCTTAAACAACATGAGAATCTCTTCAAAGGAAAGAGACACAATCTAATGGACGTCACTCAACAACTTAAGAAGATCTGTCATCAGCATCATAAACCCCTGGACATTTACTGCCATACTGACCAGCATTTTATTTGTATGGTCTGTAAGGTGGATAAACACAAGAAACACAAAACTGTCTTAAGTGCATCAGAGAGGGCAGAGAATCAGGTATGGGCATAATATGCTGATTCTGTCTGTTGTTACACCATATAAATCTTGGTAACATTTTACATTAAGGTTCCCTTTATAAAGTGTTTATAGTTTTAGGTTTGGAGTTAAATGACTAATAACTCATTTACAAATGCATTATAAATCATTGATAAGTAGTTATAAATGCATGAATAAAAAGGGTGATTTTAATGCAATACTTGCTAAATAGTGAGCCATTTTTAACTCACATTATAAAATATATATATTTTTTTATTTATTTCATGATGCAGAAAAAAATAGACTATTATAGTGAGACAGAAGGGTGTTGTATTTATGTTTTTCTCATTTATATCTCATGACTTGTGTCACTTTTCTTACGATTTTTCTTACCAGAAGCTATTCTGTATCTTATCAATGACTCTCCTTGCAAAAGTTCATGATGGCTATCCACAGCAATGATTAAAAACTGATAGAAGACATAAAACACAACCATGACTTCATTAGATATTAATCATGAAAATTTTATTTTCATATATTAGTTACTTGTAAATCTTAATGTAAAGTCAACACCTGTGAATCAATTATTAATGAGTTATAAATGTTAATAACTTGTGAAAGTGAACCTTAATGTAAAGTGAACACCTGTGAACCATTTATTAATAAGCTATAAACGTTAGTAACCTGTGAAATTGAACCTTAACCATCTGGGATCTGAGGGTGTTTGAGGCCCTGGAGAAGTTTTGACATGCCCTGACATTTGTGTTTATTTAAATCATATTAATGGCTAAATTGTGATAACACTGTATTCAGCACAAACTAGGCTACAAAAATATGTGAGCAGCATGAATGTACATGTTTCTGTTTTTGAGAAAACAATGTTTATGCGTAGTTATTGAAAAACTAAAATTTTCAAGTAACTGAAATAAGGCCATAAAACACATACAGAATATTTGTTCTATTTGTAAAACTTCTGAGAACTGGGTGTGGTAGACTAGGGTTTTTGTCTACAAAATGATGTGAAAATCATCCTGTTCACTCATTCACAGAAAAAAATATATTGATTTAACTTTTGTAAGACATGATTTGTGTTAGAAAGGTGTATGCGAGGGAGTGACAATGGCCATGAATATTTAATGATTCACACCTGAGAGACAAAGGGCCTCCCATAATGGGCCATCAATATGAATGTGACTCAGGCAGGTAAGAAAGTAAAATAATGAGGTTTTTTTATTATTATAATTTGTGTTTGTATTATTATTTGTATTATTTGTATTTACAACACAGCATAATAAAAATATACACAGTGAAGGTCAAGGACACATGACTGAACATACTGATCTGAACACTGAGACTTGAACAGTAACACACCTTTGTGCCAAACATTCATAGACTCTATAACATTCATAGTGTTAACACTCATACTTTCTTTTTTTATATGTTATAAAACATTAAACAAACATCCACATTTATACACTGAGACAATGAAATGACACATATTTCAAAATGTTTCACTTGATTTCATACATGTAGTCAGGAATTATAGTTTGGGAAAAGTCTAACTAGTAAAATGTGTACAAGTTATGTCTCAATAACACAATAACAACAGATGCAAGTAGTCTTAGGCTACTCATCAGAATGGAATACTCCACTGGATCAAGCTGCGCGACGCGATTTCTCTCAGCACATCTTCTTCCAGAAAGAAAAAGTAGCTGGGATGAACTCTTCACATTTGTTTACGGAGGTGATGTGGGCATTTACATGTTTGCACGTCTCACGTGGTTGTTTAGAATTTGAAAAGTGCGATCTGCTCGTGGGCATGATCGCATTAGAGATAATGAGCTGAGAAGGGAAAAACTGGGCATTGCGTTGGTTTCATACGGATTACTTTATCAGAGAATATTTGTTTTGGACGTGACTTGCTTCTTTTAAAACTAGATATTTCAAGCTTTCTATACATATATTTTTCATGTCTTTGAGGCAAGTATTTGCTGAGATTCAGGTTGTTTTATTTACGTGTCTATGAAGAGAGTTGACAGAGCACACCCTGTTTATTTTTGATTTTACAAAAGCACATTGTTTTGCAGTTATTATGACTATACACAAATGAAAGTAGACCCTTTGCAGTTTCAAACGATACCATATTCTTATCTGTATGGTCATCAGTCATCAAGAAAACACAAGACAGACAAGACAGACAAGACAGACCCAGGGGTTTAATGTAAAGTGAACAGCTTTGAACTATTTATTGAGTTACAAACCTCAATAACCTGTGAAAGTGCATCTTAATGTAAAGTGAACACCTGTGAGCCATTTATTAATGAGGTATAAACATTAGTATCCTGTGAAAGTGCACCTTAATGTAATGTGAGCACCAGTGAGCTATTTATTAATGAGTTATAAACATTAATAACCTGTGAAAGTGAGTGATCCTTAATGTAAAGTGAACACCTGTGAACCATGAGTTACAAATGTTAGTAACCTGTCAAAGTGAACTTTATAAAGTGGACACACTAATCATTAATTTATTGATTATTATTGCACACTCAGAAAAAGTTGGTATTTTTCTGGTGAAATGTATTTTATTGTTGTTGCAATATATCAGTTAACAACTTTAAACTTGAAACAAAAAGATTAATCTTTTTCAGCACATTGGAACATTACTGAGCGTAACAGCACACGAAAAGCCGCATATACAAGTAAACTCACAAACAATTCAGAAAAAACAATTAAGTATTCCACCAAATTATAACTAAGCATCACATCTATACAACAAAATATTTGATAAATGCAAGCTCAATAAAGGTACGTAAATATTTATATTTTATCTAATTTAACAGTTTTGAAATAATCATTAAACCAATTACCGAAAATTATCATATTATTAAGCAATCGATAATGATTTTTGATATCATGATAAAGCCCACTGTAACTTGAGTATTTGACCAGCTATACTTTCAGTACCTGCCGAACCATCCACGGGAGTGCCGCACGAGGTTATTTATTTGTACGGTAACTACATAGAAGTTTTGTTTCAAGTAGTTTCAAGTAGTTGTGATTACTGATATAATGCATCAACAATAAAATACATTTCACCAGGGGGAAAAACAAAAAAAAACTCTCTTCCGTGTGTGCATTAAATATGAATAAATAAATGATTAGTGTGTCCACTTTACTTTAAGACTTTACTTCACTTTTATTGATGTTCATAACTCAGGTTTATAGGTGTTCACTTTACATTAAGGTTCACTTTCACAGGTTACTAATGTTTATAATTCATTAATATTTGGGTTCATAGGTGTTCACTTTACATTAAAGTTCACTTTTAGACATTATTAATGTTTATAACTCATTAATAAATGGTTCACAGGTGTACAATAAGGTGCACTTTCACAGGTTTTTAATGTTTATAAATCATTAATAAATGGTTCTTTACATTAAAGTTCACAGGTAGCTAATATTGGAATTAATATTTTCATTATTGATATCTCATCAAGTCATAGTTGTGTTTTTATGATTCCCCCCCCCCCCCCCCCCCCCAAAAATAAAGTTTGGTAATTTCATCTTGATAAACATAATATATCAGTTTCTAATCATTGCTGTGGATAGGCATCATGAACTTTTGCAGTGTATCATGGGTAAGGTACAGTACATTCTGATAAGAAACATCCTATGAACACGAGTCATGAGATATAAATGAGGAAACCATAAATACAACACCTTTCAGTCTCGTCAATTTTTGCTGCATCATGAAATATATCAGGAATCTGGTTTTAAGTGAAATAAGTATTATTTCTATATACTATTTGGCAGGTATTGCATTAAAATGCTTTTTATTCATGCATTTATAACTGCTTATCAATGATTTATAATGTATTTATAAATGAGTTATTAGTCATTTATGAACACCTTTATAAACCCTTTATAAAGGGAACCTTACTGTAGAGCAGGGGTCACCAGACTTGATCCTGGAGGCCCGTATCCTGCATGGTTTAGCTCCAACTTGCCTCAACACACCTCCCTGGAAGTTTTAAGTATACCTAGTAAGACATTGATTAGCTGCTTCAAGTGTGTTTGATTAGGGTTGGAGCTAAACTCTGCAGAACACTGGCCCTCCAGGACCATGTTTGGTGTCCCCTGCTGTAAAGTGTTACCATCTTATTTCACATAACCATCTTATTTCACATAAATTGTCATCAACCGCTGTAAGAATTTTACATTTTTTATAAGACAATGATAGATAAATAAAAGCGATTGAGAATAAGAGTGACAATTGAAAAAAAAAAACTTAATCAGCTAGACTATAATAAGAAGCCACCCTGAGTTCATAGATGCAGTTCTTCATGGTTAAGAATGTAATTCTTCCAGTTCTGTGAGATGAAAACACAAAAGCAGCAGTCATACACAAACAATCTGAACTTTCATTTTAACTCAATATATTTCTATGATTTGCATTTTTGTCTTACAGGAAGACTTAAGTGAGAGACAGACAAAATTCCAGCAGCAAATCAAGAAGCGAGAGAAGTTATTTCAGAATCTGAATGAGGCTGTGGAGACTCACAAGGTAAATTTTGAGAAAAAGCAGCAGCACTGGTTTCAGACTCAGTTAAGACTCTTCTTCAGTTGGTTATTGAAGGTGATTTTCAGCCCCACTAAAGCACAGCAGACTGTGTGAGCAGCAGTAAGAGCTGACTGTAATGTGTGTTCTACAGCGCTCTGCACAGACAGCAGTGGAGAGCAGCGAGAGGATCTTTGGTGAGCTCATCAGCTTAATTGAGAAAAGATACTCTGAGATCACACAGACGATCAGAGATCGAGAAACGATTGTAGTGAGTCGAGCTGAAGAACTCTTGAGACAACTACCGCAGGAAACTGATCAACTGAAGAAGACAGACGCTGAACTACAACAGCTTTCACAGACAGATGACCACACCCATTTCCTCCAGGTAACACCATGATCTTTAGTCTTTTCATTTCATTGCTGATTTTATTGACTCTTGAGCAGAATTTATCTTCTATTAAATATTCTATATCTAAAATTTATTCTCTGGTTGTTTGTGTCTGTGTAGAGTTTCCCGTATCTCCCTGATCCTCCTGGATCTCCAGATGTTCCCAGCATCACTGACAGTTCCTATGATGATGTAGGGAAAACTGTGCTTCAAATGAAAAAGGAAGTGAAATATGTCTGCAGAGAGAAGATTGAAAAACTCTCTGGAAGAGGTAAAGTACTGGAGACTAATTAGTATTCTATTCATCTATCTTCTTTTACACTGAAAATGAATGTTGGTTTCCACAGTGAGATGCATCCAGATCCTTCCCACCCCAGAATATGAAAGCAGGAATGACTTCCTAAACTGTAAGTTACTGGAAACACACAAAATACAGGATTGTTATCACTAACAAAATAAAATATGCTTATAAGACAATGTTCTCTTATGAACACTGATAAATAAGTGTATTTTTTAAAAATATATAGGGAAACATGAAGGTAAGATTTGTTCATGTACATTATTCAGACAAAATTGGATCCCACACACATTTGACAAAACTTGTTATCAGACTACTTCCTTTTAACATTTAATACACTACATCAGGGTTTTAAAATTAATGTAAAAAGGTGAAATGTAAGTTGCAGCTATCAACATTCATATCAATATCAACAACATCCATCACGTTTTATCTATATGAAAACTAACAAAGTTGCATTTAATATGTATTAATTATTGAAACTACAGATATTGATGCAGATAATATGTTTTGTCTCCATCAGATTTCTATCAATTCACACTGGATCCAAACACAGCACATCAACGCCTCTGTTTGTCTGAGGGGAAAAGAGTGGTGACTTGCAATACAAAAATACTCCAACGGTATCCAGATCATCAGACAGATTTGATAAATATCATCAGGTGCTGTGTAAAGAGAGTGTGTGTGGACGCTGTTACTGGGAGGTGGAGTGGAGAAGTGATTATTTTGTGTATATATCAGTGTCCTATCAGAGCATCAACAGGAAGAAAAAAAATGATGAGTGTGGATTTGGATATAATGATCAGTCCTGGAGTTTGGTCTGCTCCCCCTCCAGTTTCTCATTCTGGCACAACAACAAAGAAACTGAGCTCCCTGTAGTGTGCACCTCCCGTAAAATAGGAGTGTATGTAGATCACAGTGCAGGAACTCTGTCCTTCTACAGCATCTCGGTAGCGGTACAAAGCGCTTATGCGCATCCCGTGCACAGAATAATGCCCTTGAAGCAACACAGAGTCACAGTACACAGGGACAGTGCTCTGCAGTCCGCATAGAGAAGTTCAAAGCACAAAGGAAAGAGATATTAATGCGTAGTGTATTAAATCTGTACGACAGTTTATTGAGCCTTTTCTTTTAACTGTTTTAAATTTCAGTTACTGTACTCGTGAAGAACCATTCATAGTGCTCTCTACAAGAGTGTTGTGATCTAACAGACACCCAGTAGAAAGTAACACGATTTAGAAACAGCATGAAAATCTAGCAAGATAAAATCCTTTTATGCAAAATCAATAAACTTTATTTACAGATCAAGTATAATAGGAACAGTGGAGAGAGTTTTGTCGTCTTGACTGTAGTAACCGAACGCGACACGCAGTTTGAACTCTGAATGGAGGATGAAAGACAGCTGCGGCTGAGAGAAGTGTTTACTTGAACTTGACTTAAATATTCATCTGTACCTCACATTAAACTATGGAACGGCTTCAGAACACTTTAAATATAGTGCACAAAAACTTTATTGTGCTTTATAATGGTTTTTGTGGCTTTCATTGGTCTTAACAATAACACAATAGTAGCTATGCAGAATATTGGATTTGGATCGGCCTTGTCTGACCGATACCCCGATCCAGCAGAAAATGCCAGTATCGGAGCGATGCCGATATTGAATATCAGATAGGTGCAGCCCTAGTATTGTCTAGCATTTAGCACTCTCCTAGTGTTAGCTACTTTACCAAGCCATCCCGTGTTTATTTTCTATTTAGTCTCTAGTATTGTTCTGCGTATATCGCTCTCCAAGTGATAGCTGCTTTACAGAGCCATTTCCCTGTCTTAGTTCCTAGTTCTTGTCTTAGTCTAGTCTCGTTGTTTCCTGATTTCCTAGTTCCTGATTACTGCCCTCGTATCTTGGATTTACCCTTTGCCTGCTGTTTCGGACTCTGTTTGCACCTCGCTTGTACTACTGCTCACATTTACGGATTACTTCTCTTGTCTAGCCCTCTGGATACTGTTTGCTGTTGTTTGACCCTGCCTGTATTTTGACCATGTTTCACATTAAAAGCTTGCACATGGATCCGCACGTCTCACGTCTCGTCTGCCCTGTTACAGAATACTTGGACACACGAGGATCCAGCAGCTTTTCTAAAGGACCCTGGCCAGGTATGGACCCATTCGATCAGCTGCTTGACCTGCGTCAAGGGAGTTTGTCCATTGAGGAGTACATCACTCAATTTTGTGAGTTATCTGTTAAGGTGCCTTTTGATTTTCCGTTTCAGACTAAGTGAGCCTATAAAGTCATGGTTACCTGAAGGGAAGTTTAATTGTAGTTTAAAGGACTTTATGGACTATGCTTTGCTGTGTGCTGGCTCTTCGTTTACTGTGGGTGTTGCGGAAGAGGTACGTGACACCGCGTCTGTGACTGAGATGGCGGACGCACCAGAATGTACTCACAAAATGGCGGGCACAACAACGCACCGTCATTTCTCAGTTGATCTTCACAAATCGAGTCAAGTCACAGCTGATCTTCATGAGTCAAGTAAAGTCACAGTTGATCGTCATGAGTCCAGTCAAGTCACAGTTGATTGTCGTGAGTCCAGTCAAGTCATCGTTGATCGTCATGAGTCTAGTCAAGTCACCATTGATCTTCATGAATCCAGTCAAGTCACAGTTGATCGCCATGAGTCCAGTCAAGTCACAGTTGATCATCTTGAGTCAAGTCACATCTCTGCTGATTTTCCAGAATCTCGTCACATCTCTGCTGATCTTCCAGAGTCTCGTCACGTCACAGCTGTTCATCCAGAGTCACGTCACATCACAGCTGATCGTCCACAGTTGATCAACTTGAGTCAAGTCAGATCTCTGCTGATTTTCCAGAGTCTCGTCACATCTCTGCTGATCTTCCAGAGTCTCGTCACGTCACAGCTGTTCATCCAGACTCACGTCACATCACAGCTGATCGTCCATAGTCACATCACATCACAGCTGATCACCCAGAGTCTTGTGATGTCCTGTCCGTCACACTCGGATATTCAAGGTCAGTCCTTTGATATCCCAGTCTGGTTTCCAGTGTGAAGGATGCACCGCTGGTGTCTGCACGCGCAGCTGGTATCCCCAAACCCACTCACTCTAGCACTTCTGCTCCTGAGCTAATTCTTCTGTCTGAAGCCCTTCCCATGATGGGGATCGCTTTGTGTTGCGTTTGGGCTACATACACCACCACAGAACTGCCAGAGGTGGCGGCTGATGCTGCAGAACCTCTTGGGGTAGTTACGGTCGCTGCTGTATTCTCCGAAATGATGGCACTCGCTGCAGCTTCTCCAGAGGTGGTGGCTCATGCTGCAGAACCTCCCAAAGTGGCGGTGCTCGCTTCAGCTCCTTGGATGGTGGTGGCGCCCAGCAATGTACTCTCAGCCAGTCGTGTTGCAGTTAGTGAGACTGTTACTGCTGTAGAACCTCCAGAGGTGGCGGCAATCGCTGCAGAACCTCCAGAGGTGTCAGTGGTATCCACTCACGAACCCTCCTCCTGTCCTGTCACGGCTATGGAGGCCACCTATGAACCCTTGTCCTGTCCTGTCACGGCTATGGAGGCCGCCTATGAACCCTCATCCTGTCCTGTCACGGCTATAGAGGCCGTCTGTGAACTCTCTGCCTGTCCTGTCATGGCTATGGAGGCCATCTATGAACCCTCATCCTGTCCTGTCACGGCTATGAGGAACTGTCAGTCTGTCCAGGATCAACCTATGAATCAGTTTTTGAATTGTCTGTCTGTCCCATTTTCCCTAATGAGTTTGATTTTGAACTGATTTTTGTCTGTCTTGCCAGTTTCTGTCACTGAACTGTCTGCTTCAGCCTCTGTCAATACCTTTGATTGTGAGTTATTTGCCAGTCCCATTCCAGCCAAAGAATTTAATTATGAACTGTTTTCCTGTCCAGTTCCAGTCAATGAGTCAGGTTTTGAACTGTCTTCCTGTCCAGTTCCAGTCAGTGAGTCAAATTTTGAACTGCCTGTCTTTCCAGTCACTGTCAGTGAGTCAGATTTTGAACTGTCTCCCTGTCCAATTCTAGTCAATGAGTTAAATTTTGAATTGTCTGCCTGTCCAGTTTGATCAGGGAATTGACTTATGGACTGTCTACCCGCTCAGTTGCCACCAGGGAAAATATTGATTGACTTCCTATGTTCCCTGCCTCGGTCCTTGAGTCCGTACATGCTCTCTTTGTTTCTTGTGTCTCAGTTTTCCCTAGGTCCCAGTCCCTACCAGGGGTTTCTGCTCTGCCTGTTCCGTCTGCTTTGCCGTGGTGGTCTTCTGCTCCGTCAGCTCCGCACTGGTGGGCTCCTGCTCCGTCTGCTCTGCCGTGGAGGTCTTCTGCCCTGTCTGCTCCGCACTGGTGGGTTCCTGCTCAGTCTGCTCTGCCGTGGAGGTCTTCTGCCCTGTTTGCTCCACACTGGTGGGCTCCTGCTCTGTCTGCTTCGCCATGGAGGTCTTCTGCCCTGTCTGTTCTGCACTGGTGAACTCCTGCTCTGTCTGCTCCACCGTGGTGGTCATTTGCTCGGCCCTGGTGGGCTCTAGTCCCGTCTGCTCCGCTCTGGTGGGTTCTAGTCCCGTCTGCTCCACCTTGGTGCTCTGCTCTGCCAGCTTCGCCTCAGTTCCCGGTCTCTTCACTTCCTCACGGACCTGGCCTTCCGTCCCTCCCTCTGTTCCGCCTCCGCTCCACTGCCCTCCTGGATTGTTCTGAGTTTGGAGCGTCTGGAAACCGCTCCTTGGGGTGGGGGGGCTCTGTCACCAATCCGGTTCATGGTCTTCCGTCCACTCGCCATCAGAGGTCGCCCTTCCTTCATATTGACTCTTACACCACACAAACTGTTACATGTCACTGCGGACTACAGTTCCCATTATCCATTGCATTGATTGCACATACACAGCTGAATGCACTGATCACACAGCTGTCACCACTCACACACTCACCTAAGAGCTATTACACACACTATTTAACACATACTCAGATCCTGTTCAGATCGCCGAGTATTGTCTAGTGTTTAGCACTCTCCTAGTGTTAGCTACTTTACGAAGCCATCCCATATTTATTTTCTGTTTAGTCTCTAGTATTGTTCTGCGTATATCTCTCTCCAAGTGAAAGCTGCTTTCCTGCCCTCGTATCTTGGATTTACCCTTTGCCTGCTGTTTCAGACTCTATTTGCAACTCGCTTGGACTATTGCTCACATTTACGGATTACCTCTCTTGTCTAGCCCTCTGGATACTGTTTGCTGTTGTTCGACCCTGCCTGTATTTTGACCATGTTTCACAATAAAAGCTTGCACATGGATCCACACGTCTCACGTCTCGTCTGCCCTGTTACAGAAATGTAGTTCAAAAAGTATTTCAGGCGAGAATGTAGTTGTTTAAAACTCAATTCTGCGGTTTATTTATAAAGACAGTGCCTATTTGAAAATGTGCTTCGCCGATTTCGGAGACGTGAGCTCCACGCGATCACCAGGTGCTCAGTGCTCATGTATCCCGACGAGAGGAGCATAACCTCGACTAGTCCTTCTGACATTTGCCATTGGCTTTGATGTCTCTGTAGTGGTATAATTCGCTGGTATAGTGATATAATTTGCTTTGGGTAAATCTAACAGGTAATCTTTGGTCTTTATTCTATTATTCTATTAATCTATTAATATGTTAAAATGAAAATGAAAAGAGGCAATGCTGTTTGATTTTTCGTTTCATTGTAATGTACATTCCATGACCTACATTTCCACGGCTATATTAATATGTTTAAATGAAAACGAAAAGAGGCAGTGGTGTTTGATATCATATTTCATCCTATTGTAAATACAGTGAGGAAAATTGCAGTAGCTGAGGCGAGTTGACTGATGTTATCAAGTACGCTGCTCTTTGCAGAATTATCGGACCTGCATCGTCCCGTACGCAGGAGTTCACACTTCCGAGTCAAACTCGCAAAGTCAGAAATTTTCGTACTTGGTATTGAGAAACACGTGCAGACCTACGTCACCAGACCATTTGCCTATTCTTCTCGGTACTTTAGACCGCGATGGAAACGCAGACATCAACAGGTCTGGAGTAAAAAAAAGTTCCTGGGAAAAAAGTTCCTGGGACAAATTGTTCCAGGTAATTTCGGTGGAAAAGCGGCTATAGAAACATGGAAAAATAATCTACAAATACTGAAGCAGCAAACTTTGCAAAACACAAAATTTATGTCACTGCCAAAACTTTTGGCCATGACTGTATTTGCACTGCAGAAACCATGCACTTAATTTGGCAATAGTGCACTCAACACGCATACCTTTGGTTCGAAATGCCTTGAATGCTGTACAAGACATTGTGTCTTTCATAACAGCTTCACCAAAACGGCTGAAAAGCGTTCTAGGTGAAAGCAGCACGAATTAGCGTTTACAAAGGTTTTCAGACACAAGCTGGTCTCAGCACGATGTGTGCATTAGCACTGTCATCCAAAACTATGAGAACATCTATGTGACAATGGATCAACTGAAGACCCCAGGAGCTGCAATACAGCGATGTCTATAGGCAGAACAATGGTGTCGTTTGATTTCATTATCAGTATTATTGTGATTCAGGGTTTACTACAATATCTGACGCCTCTTAGCAACAGTTTGCAAAACCCAACTTGTGATCTACCAAGTGCTGCTAGTAATGCCAGTGCGTTAGTGATGCTGCTTCAAAATAAAAGGGAGGATGCGACGTTCGGAAAGATGTGGGATCAAAGATGTGAGTTGACTGCCAAACTTCATATCAATCCCTCGGTCCCTCGCATAGTAACAATGCAGACAAAGCCAACACACCAGCAACAACACCAGATGAATATTGGTGACAGAATCTGTTTCTTCCCTTCATAGACCACCTCGCATCTGAAGTGAAAAACTGAGTTTGCCTGGCACTCCCACAACTGAAAGTCCACTATTTGCTGCCGGACAAACTGTCAGAATTGTCGGACACAGTGTGGCAGGAGATAAAAAATAAGTACGGGGCACTGATGCCCAATCTAGATGATGCTGATGTTGAATGGAGCTGTGGAGGCAATTTAATGGTACAACACGCAGCAGCAGTGATGTTTATGAGGTTTTAAAGAACACGGCGGAATTTTTCCCAAATTTACATTATGTACTGAAAGTCCTCCTAACTATGCCAGTGTCCATGGCCTCTGCAGAGCGGTCTTTCATTTACACAAATGGGGGGGTTCTGTGCATACCTTGACATAAAGTCCTGCAGGTGTCCCTGCCTGGCTCACCTGTTATCTAGCAAACACCAGACTGTGCTGCTGCCTTTATGACAGAATCAATCAAATATCACAATCAGAAATCATCAAGCCAATCAGAAGCATGTGTGGGCGGGCTCTCTCTGGAAGCGGACTGCACTCGCAAGGAAATGGATACATTTATAATCTAATTCTTAAATATTAAAGCTTTTTAACATCATTAAATTAAATGTATATACTGAGTGACTGATAACATCTCTGTTATGGAATACACTCTGGTTCGCAGTGAGTTCACAGTTTTATCGGTCAATTTTGCTTTAAATTATTTTCAAGATCTGAGGTAAACTATCTGTTGTTGCTTTCAGTATGGCTGTAAGGTCACACAATATGATATTTAAACTCATATTAGACATGTTTATCTTTGAATAAAACACATAATCACCTGAGATTATCTACTGTCATATAGTTTATGTTGTTGTTACAGCCACGACGTCACGGAAATAGAAACCGTTTCTAAAATAGAAATTTCGCGTGTCGCCGTCGTGGCTAGTTAGGACAAAAACTCTGAATAACTAACATGGAAAAGATACCTTTTATAGCGTGTCGCGGCGTCGCGGCGCGTTGTTAGGACACGGTGTAAGTGTTTATACCACTGATCTATATATAATGACTCTTGACTCATAATGTTCTCTATTAATAGATCAGTGGTTTATACTAAGCATTTAACGGTAGTTTCTGGCAACATACGGCAATGGGTGCCGCAGTTGCTATAGTTACTACATCTCACAATAAACATAGATAGATATGTATATGACAATAAACAGAACATAACGACATACAACCCTAACCAAAAACATGAACAAACAGTAAATAAACATGAGCGCTGCCCTTTCTGTGCTGCTTTGTTACCGAGGAAACCACTTTGTATCTGCAGTGAAAGCGCCTCCTGCTGACCACTGACGGAAAATTTACCAAATGTGAAAATTAACTCATGTTTTAATGCCGCCAACACGCAGAGTTGTAAATGTGAACAGGTGGATTGGTCCCTTAAATTTATCAAGGTGAAATAGTTACTAAGGACTTTGTAGCAACGCTTACACCGTGTCTTCACCGGACGCGAGCGGCGCGACGTGACAAAATACAATAGAACCTATTATGCTGTCTACACTGGATGCGGTACGACGCGGCGCGACAAATCCCCGACAGAAAACTGCTGCCGCGTTCTATTTATGACGTATTGACACAAATTTCAAATGATTTTCAATGGTCGCTTTGTCGCATCCAGTGTAGACAGACTTTAGCTGTTGCGGCGCAGCGCGGTGCAACAACTGTCGCGTCTGGTGTAAACACAGTGTTAAGGGAACACTTAGATAATTAAGGGGAATACTTAATGACAGCCTTAAGGTTCCTTAAGCTGACCCTTAGAATTTTTCTTGCAACCCAAGCTTCACTAAGGGTTCCCTTAACCGTATAATTAAGGGCTTTCTTAGCTTAAGGGTTTTCATGCAACCAGGCCCTGCTCCTTAAGTGGGGGGCTATGTCACACCTGTCAGCTGGAGTGCCCTGTATATCCACCAGAGGGCACTCTACCCTAGTCCTTTACCATTGTATCACAAACTATGTTTTCCATAAACCTTTGCCTGGACTCAGTATTGTGTCTGTGTCATTAGCTCATTAAGGTTTGTGTATTTAAGGTCTGTTCCTCAGTTGTGGTTTTGTCAGTTGGGTCCCGCTTTATATATTAGGTGGCCTTAACTTCTATGTACTTACATTTAAAGTAATCATTTGATAGAAAGCACTTATTGTGTACATAATTGTCCTTCACAAACATGCACACGTCACAAAACCTGAAAATTATTACAGCTCTCTCCAGTTCAGGGAAAGCAAAACCTAAGTGCTGTTTGTGTTTGGTCTCTGTCTGTGAGTACATAAAAAAAAAAATGAGATGGCTGAAGCCGGGTTTTCTCATGACCAGTTCACATGTCCAGTGTGTCTGGATTTGCTGAAGGAGCCAGTGGCCACTTCCTGTGGACACACTTACTGTAATAGCTGCATTACAGACCACTGGAATCAAGAGGATCAGAGGGGAGTCTACAGCTGCCCTGAATGCCGACAGACCTTCAGACCAAGACCTGCTTTAGGTAAAAACATCATGCTTACTGAAGTGGTGGATAAACTGAAGAAGACTAAAGTGCAAACTGCTGTTTCTACTGGACCTGGAGACGTGGGGTGTGACTTCTGTACTGAAAGAAAACACAAAGCTGTCAAGTCCTGTCTGACGTGTGCGAGCTCTTTCTGTCAAAATCATCTTAAACAACATGAGAATCTCTTCAAAGGAAAGAGACACAATCTAATGGACGTCACTCAACAACTTAAGAAGATCTGTCATCAGCATCATAAACCCCTGGACATTTACTGCCATACTGACCAGCATTTTATTTGTATGGTCTGTAAGGTGGATAAACACAAGAAACACAAAACTGTCTTAAGTGCATCAGAGAGGGCAGAGAATCAGGTATGGGCATAGTATGCTGATTCTGTCTGTTGTTACACCATATAAATCTTGGTAACATTTTACATTAAGGTTCCCTTTATAAAGTGTTTATAGTTTTAGGTTTGGAGTTAAATGACTAATAACTCATTTACAAATGCATTATAAATCATTGATAAGTAGTTATAAATGCATGAATAAAAAGGGTGATTTTAATGCAATACTTGCTAAATAGTGAGCCATTTTTAACTCACATTATAAAATATATATATTTTTTTATTTATTTCATGATGCAGAAAAAAATAGACTATTATAGTGAGACAGAAGGGTGTTGTATTTATGTTTTTCTCATTTATATCTCATGACTTGTGTCACTTTTCTTACGATTTTTCTTACCAGAAGCTATTCTGTATCTTATCAATGACTCTCCTTGCAAAAGTTCATGATGGCTATCCACAGCAATGATTAAAAACTGATAGAAGACATAAAACACAACCATGACTTCATTAGATATTAATCATGAAAATTTTATTTTCATATATTAGTTACTTGTAAATCTTAATGTAAAGTCAACACCTGTGAATCAATTATTAATGAGTTATAAATGTTAATAACTTGTGAAAGTGAACCTTAATGTAAAGTGAACACCTGTGAACCATTTATTAATAAGCTATAAACGTTAGTAACCTGTGAAATTGAACCTTAACCATCTGGGATCTGAGGGTGTTTGAGGCCCTGGAGAAGTTTTGACATGCCCTGACATTTGTGTTTATTTAAATCATATTAATGGCTAAATTGTGATAACACTGTATTCAGCACAAACTAGGCTACAAAAATATGTGAGCAGCATGAATGTACATGTTTCTGTTTTTGAGAAAACAATGTTTATGCGTAGTTATTGAAAAACTAAAATTTTCAAGTAACTGAAATAAGGCCATAAAACACATACAGAATATTTGTTCTATTTGTAAAACTTCTGAGAACTGGGTGTGGTAGACTAGGGTTTTTGTCTACAAAATGATGTGAAAATCATCCTGTTCACTCATTCACAGAAAAAAATATATTGATTTAACTTTTGTAAGACATGATTTGTGTTAGAAAGGTGTATGCGAGGGAGTGACAATGGCCATGAATATTTAATGATTCACACCTGAGAGACAAAGGGCCTCCCATAATGGGCCATCAATATGAATGTGACTCAGGCAGGTAAGAAAGTAAAATAATGAGGTTTTTTTATTATTATAATTTGTGTTTGTATTATTATTTGTATTATTTGTATTTACAACACAGCATAATAAAAATATACACAGTGAAGGTCAAGGACACATGACTGAACATACTGATCTGAACACTGAGACTTGAACAGTAACACACCTTTGTGCCAAACATTCATAGACTCTATAACATTCATAGTGTTAACACTCATACTTTCTTTTTTTATATGTTATAAAACATTAAACAAACATCCACATTTATACACTGAGACAATGAAATGACACATATTTCAAAATGTTTCACTTGATTTCATACATGTAGTCAGGAATTATAGTTTGGGAAAAGTCTAACTAGTAAAATGTGTACAAGTTATGTCTCAATAACACAATAACAACAGATGCAAGTAGTCTTAGGCTACTCATCAGAATGGAATACTCCACTGGATCAAGCTGCGCGACGCGATTTCTCTCAGCACATCTTCTTCCAGAAAGAAAAAGTAGCTGGGATGAACTCTTCACATTTGTTTACGGAGGTGATGTGGGCATTTACATGTTTGCACGTCTCACGTGGTTGTTTAGAATTTGAAAAGTGCGATCTGCTCGTGGGCATGATCGCATTAGAGATAATGAGCTGAGAAGGGAAAAACTGGGCATTGCGTTGGTTTCATACGGATTACTTTATCAGAGAATATTTGTTTTGGACGTGACTTGCTTCTTTTAAAACTAGATATTTCAAGCTTTCTATACATATATTTTTCATGTCTTTGAGGCAAGTATTTGCTGAGATTCAGGTTGTTTTATTTACGTGTCTATGAAGAGAGTTGACAGAGCACACCCTGTTTATTTTTGATTTTACAAAAGCACATTGTTTTGCAGTTATTATGACTATACACAAATGAAAGTAGACCCTTTGCAGTTTCAAACGATACCATATTCTTATCTGTATGGTCATCAGTCATCAAGAAAACACAAGACAGACAAGACAGACAAGACAGACCCAGGGGTTTAATGTAAAGTGAACAGCTTTGAACTATTTATTGAGTTACAAACCTCAATAACCTGTGAAAGTGCATCTTAATGTAAAGTGAACACCTGTGAGCCATTTATTAATGAGGTATAAACATTAGTATCCTGTGAAAGTGCACCTTAATGTAATGTGAGCACCAGTGAGCTATTTATTAATGAGTTATAAACATTAATAACCTGTGAAAGTGAGTGATCCTTAATGTAAAGTGAACACCTGTGAACCATGAGTTACAAATGTTAGTAACCTGTCAAAGTGAACTTTATAAAGTGGACACACTAATCATTAATTTATTGATTATTATTGCACACTCAGAAAAAGTTGGTATTTTTCTGGTGAAATGTATTTTATTGTTGTTGCAATATATCAGTTAACAACTTTAAACTTGAAACAAAAAGATTAATCTTTTTCAGCACATTGGAACATTACTGAGCGTAACAGCACACGAAAAGCCGCATATACAAGTAAACTCACAAACAATTCAGAAAAAACAATTAAGTATTCCACCAAATTATAACTAAGCATCACATCTATACAACAAAATATTTGATAAATGCAAGCTCAGTAAAGGTACGTAAATATTTATATTTTATCTAATTTAACAGTTTTGAAATAATCATTAAACCAATTACCGAAAATTATCATATTATTAAGCAATCGATAATGATTTTTGATATCATGATAAAGCCCACTGTAACTTGAGTATTTGACCAGCTATACTTTCAGTACCTGCCGAACCATCCACGGGAGTGCCGCACGAGGTTATTTATTTGTACGGTAACTACATAGAAGTTTTGTTTCAAGTAGTTTCAAGTAGTTGTGATTACTGATATAATGCATCAACAATAAAATACATTTCACCAGGGGGAAAAACAAAAAAAAACTCTCTTCCGTGTGTGCATTAAATATGAATAAATAAATGATTAGTGTGTCCACTTTACTTTAAGACTTTACTTCACTTTTATTGATGTTCATAACTCAGGTTTATAGGTGTTCACTTTACATTAAGGTTCACTTTCACAGGTTACTAATGTTTATAATTCATTAATATTTGGGTTCATAGGTGTTCACTTTACATTAAAGTTCACTTTTAGACATTATTAATGTTTATAACTCATTAATAAATGGTTCACAGGTGTACAATAAGGTGCACTTTCACAGGTTTTTAATGTTTATAAATCATTAATAAATGGTTCTTTACATTAAAGTTCACAGGTAGCTAATATTGGAATTAATATTTTCATTATTGATATCTCATCAAGTCATAGTTGTGTTTTTATGATTCCCCCCCCCCCCCCCCCCCCCAAAAATAAAGTTTGGTAATTTCATCTTGATAAACATAATATATCAGTTTCTAATCATTGCTGTGGATAGGCATCATGAACTTTTGCAGTGTATCATGGGTAAGGTACAGTACATTCTGATAAGAAACATCCTATGAACACGAGTCATGAGATATAAATGAGGAAACCATAAATACAACACCTTTCAGTCTCGTCAATTTTTGCTGCATCATGAAATATATCAGGAATCTGGTTTTAAGTGAAATAAGTATTATTTCTATATACTATTTGGCAGGTATTGCATTAAAATGCTTTTTATTCATGCATTTATAACTGCTTATCAATGATTTATAATGTATTTATAAATGAGTTATTAGTCATTTATGAACACCTTTATAAACCCTTTATAAAGGGAACCTTACTGTAGAGCAGGGGTCACCAGACTTGATCCTGGAGGCCCGTATCCTGCATGGTTTAGCTCCAACTTGCCTCAACACACCTCCCTGGAAGTTTTAAGTATACCTAGTAAGACATTGATTAGCTGCTTCAAGTGTGTTTGATTAGGGTTGGAGCTAAACTCTGCAGAACACTGGCCCTCCAGGACCATGTTTGGTGTCCCCTGCTGTAAAGTGTTACCATCTTATTTCACATAACCATCTTATTTCACATAAATTGTCATCAACCGCTGTAAGAATTTTACATTTTTTATAAGACAATGATAGATAAATAAAAGCGATTGAGAATAAGAGTGACAATTGAAAAAAAAAACTTAATCAGCTAGACTATAATAAGAAGCCACCCTGAGTTCATAGATGCAGTTCTTCATGGTTAAGAATGTAATTCTTCCAGTTCTGTGAGATGAAAACACAAAAGCAGCAGTCATACACAAACAATCTGAACTTTCATTTTAACTCAATATATTTCTATGATTTGCATTTTTGTCTTACAGGAAGACTTAAGTGAGAGACAGACAAAATTCCAGCAGCAAATCAAGAAGCGAGAGAAGTTATTTCAGAATCTGAATGAGGCTGTGGAGACTCACAAGGTAAATTTTGAGAAAAAGCAGCAGCACTGGTTTCAGACTCAGTTAAGACTCTTCTTCAGTTGGTTATTGAAGGTGATTTTCAGCCCCACTAAAGCACAGCAGACTGTGTGAGCAGCAGTAAGAGCTGACTGTAATGTGTGTTCTACAGCGCTCTGCACAGACAGCAGTGGAGAGCAGCGAGAGGATCTTTGGTGAGCTCATCAGCTTAATTGAGAAAAGATACTCTGAGATCACACAGACGATCAGAGATCGAGAAACGATTGTAGTGAGTCGAGCTGAAGAACTCTTGAGACAACTACCGCAGGAAACTGATCAACTGAAGAAGACAGACGCTGAACTACAACAGCTTTCACAGACAGATGACCACACCCATTTCCTCCAGGTAACACCATGATCTTTAGTCTTTTCATTTCATTGCTGATTTTATTGACTCTTGAGCAGAATTTATCTTCTATTAAATATTCTATATCTAAAATTTATTCTCTGGTTGTTTGTGTCTGTGTAGAGTTTCCCGTATCTCCCTGATCCTCCTGGATCTCCAGATGTTCCCAGCATCACTGACAGTTCCTATGATGATGTAGGGAAAACTGTGCTTCAAATGAAAAAGGAAGTGAAATATGTCTGCAGAGAGAAGATTGAAAAACTCTCTGGAAGAGGTAAAGTACTGGAGACTAATTAGTATTCTATTCATCTATCTTCTTTTACACTGAAAATGAATGTTGGTTTCCACAGTGAGATGCATCCAGATCCTTCCCACCCCAGAATATGAAAGCAGGAATGACTTCCTAAACTGTAAGTTACTGGAAACACACAAAATACAGGATTGTTATCACTAACAAAATAAAATATGCTTATAAGACAATGTTCTCTTATGAACACTGATAAATAAGTGTATTTTTTAAAAATATATAGGGAAACATGAAGGTAAGATTTGTTCATGTACATTATTCAGACAAAATTGGATCCCACACACATTTGACAAAACTTGTTATCAGACTACTTCCTTTTAACATTTAATACACTACATCAGGGTTTTAAAATTAATGTAAAAAGGTGAAATGTAAGTTGCAGCTATCAACATTCATATCAATATCAACAACATCCATCACATTTTATCTATATGAAAACTTACAAAGTTGCATTTAATATGTATTAATTATTGAAACTACAGATATTGATGCAGATAATATGTTTTGTCTCCATCAGATTTCTATGAATTCACACTGGATCCAAACACAGCACATCAACGCCTCTGTTTGTCTGAGGGGAAAAGAGTGGTGACTTGCAATACAAAAATACTCCAACGGTATCCAGATCATCAGACAGATTTGATAAATATCATCAGGTGCTGTGTAAAGAGAGTGTGTGTGGACGCTGTTACTGGGAGGTGGAGTGGAGAAGTGATTATTTTGTGTATATATCAGTGTCCTATCAGAGCATCAACAGGAAGAAAAAAAATGATGAGTGTGGATTTGGATATAATGATCAGTCCTGGAGTTTGGTCTGCTCCCCCTCCAGTTTCTCATTCTGGCACAACAACAAAGAAACTGAGCTCCCTGTAGTGTGCACCTCCCGTAAAATAGGAGTGTATGTAGATCACAGTGCAGGAACTCTGTCCTTCTACAGCATCTCTGACACAATGACCCTCATCCACAGAGTCTAGACCACATTCACTCAGCCTCTCTATCCTGGGTTTAGAATTGAATTTCCAATTAGGGATGAAGTATTTAGAAGAGCTGAGTGTCCAGCCATGAAACTGTGTGAAAAACAAGTTTAGATGGTTGAGGGATTCTGCACATGCTGATTTGCATAAACTATTCAATAGGAATTTGACAAAAAATGTTGCTGCTTAGCAACAATACACACTTGTTTATGTAACAGATTTGATTAGAACAAGAAAAGATGAGAGCAAAGATCTTCAAATCTTCAATTTATGAAGATATTAAGTTTCACATATAAGGTAAGTTCTTTTACATGGGTTCTGTTCATTTTTATATACAGGGTACTCTTGTTTTCTGTAAAGGAGTTTGGTACTATGTTGGGTTTATACTTTTTTTAATAACATTGTACTGTATGCATGTTTAAATTTCTGTAATATAAGTTCTCTTGTTTTAAATATGGATCCTGGTCATTCAGCTTTATTTGATGGTTTTATCTCATCTAATGTCTGTGTATGGTCACTAGATCACATGTTATCTCTAAACTTACATTGTAACTATGAAGATGGCATAAAATAATACTATTTCTCCAATACTATAATATGCAAATGCAAAAAAAAAAACATGAATACTGTATCCCACAATGCAATGTTCTTATTTGGCTGCCAAAAATAAATTACATAAAACTTGGTTTAAAAACAAATCACAGTATATGCATTTTGTAAGTCATACACAGCACAGTCTAAACTACAGCAATACAGTATCTCAAAATCTTTAGAAAGTTCATGTTTGTGGCTGACTATCTATCTACTGCAGTGCTTCTCAGACCTGTACTGAGGAGACCTCAGCACTGCACATTTTGGATGTCTCGTATCATTCATACCCAACTCAAGGACCTGTCCCATTACCCACACTTGTGGTATTTGCACCTGACCACTTGTCCACTTATATGACATGTTTTCTGTATTTGGCCAAAATGTTCAAGTGTGCGTGAAGACCTACTGTATGTGTATAACCTTTGATTATCCAATGGGACACACTTGCATTGTGTAAAAATGTAAGTAAAGATTTTACTGAGCTTTATTTACACATTTTGTACATGTAATACTTCACACTTAAATAAACTTCTAAATTTATGTTCAGTAGTCCCTATGTATGACACAATTTAATTGTGGTGCTTCTAAGTGATAAAAAGCAGTTGCAAACATTTTACGAAATACACACCCTGCTGAAGTAGTGTTTTGGGGACAAACATATTTTTTCCTTGCATATTTCTCTATTTAACACATTAATGATGCAAAGGAAAAATATATTAGGTTAAAACATGATTTATTGAATTATATGATAACTAGGGTAGGTGTAGGGAGGGCTTTATGGTCCCAACAAGGCAGCATCCATTTAATTTTTCTAATAAAAATGATAATTTACACTCAATACGTAATTACTGCACACCGTTTTATAATGTACTACAATACTGAGGTGCAGATATTTGCCAAAATTTTCAAAATAAGTAAAAATATTGCTATTTTTACATAGTGTAAATAGAATCTATCGCTACTTGCACTTAGTGTAAATAAGTACAAATAGCAATGGATTCTATCCTCGGTAGAAATCATGTTCCTGGCCCCTTCTCCCTTGTCGGGCCCTTGGAATCATCCTAACCTAACACCCCCCAAAAGAAAAATTAAAAAGAATTATATTTGAAACCTGGCAATATACTTATTACCTCACAGTAATACTGAAAATATTACTACAAATTGTAGCAACACCACCCTCTTTACCTTTTGGATGTGGCTCAAGTGTTTTCACATTGCTTTAAAAAGGGCTGAATTAAAAAATCTGTGAGGAGTCAACTTAAAATAAAAAGAGAAAAAGACTGATGCAAAAAGCAACCCAGGCTCATTAGAAGTGCATGACTTTGTCAACATGTCTGAAAACCTGCAAAAAATGTACCTATACACGCATTTCACTGCAGATGAAATGAATACGTGGAAACTGCAGTAATGCATTGATTATTCATTGAAAATCTGCCCTGTAATCACAATTTGTGTGAATAAAAGTTGTTTGTGTTTTACTTATTCTTTCAGGATAAGCGCAGCGAAATGAGGCAGTAAAACACTAATAACTTTGGTGTACACAAATTATTATTGCAGAACATTAACTTTTCAGCATCACTTCATTTCTGAACTGTCATGATATTTACAACAAACAAAAAGGATAGCAGATGCTATCACAGTTTTCTCAGGAATGAAACTCAATAATCTGTTTTGGATTATTAAAGAGTAAATAATAATAATGACAGTTTTAAACCATGTGAAAGAAAATCATGTGAAGCATCGGATCCTGCTTTGTTACCCAAAAAGGAAAATTCTGTCATAATTTTCTCACCATTGTGCTATTATAAACCTGAATGACTTTCTTTCTTCTGCTGAACACATAAGACAAAAAAAAAAGAAGATGTTTTTCCTCAAAATATCTGCGTTTGTATTCAACAGAGGAGAGAAAGTCACTCCATGACACCAAAGGATCTTGCAGAAAAATTAACAAACTCAGGTCAAACAACAGAAGAAATATTTGATATTTTTTAGCAGGGCCTTATACGTAACATTTAGCATGTTACATGTTCTATGACAGAGTCACAAGTCACTCAGATTGTAGCATTATGCCACTCATTCATATAGTGCCATCAAAGTGACTAGTGCAGAGCCTTGAAACTGTTTCAGAATGTCACATGTTTTCATTACAACCACAGAGCTACTCAGGAAGAGTCACAGAGACATATGAAGATGTAAAAGGTGCATGCTGGCACAAAAGTCTGCCAGCAATCACTTTCAGTTTTAGTCAGTACACCTCTCGACCTTAACAACACAGACAATGAGCAGGGAATGGATAGCATGCTTGAAAAAACAGCTGAAGAAGAGTTCTTTTTATTCAAATGCCATTATCGGCTTTTTAATGGTGGGACTTGAGAAACTCGTGGAGATGGACTTTGCATGTCCTTGTAATCCAAAGATGAACCTGATGTTTTCTGCAGCATATTTTGTGGTTCCTGCTCTGTTCTCCAGCGCACTCATGTTTTATATTCAAAGCCCACAGTGCAAAACTAAGTATCTGGTCTCCACTTTAACCTGCATCACTCCAGCTGCTGTTTGGATCATGCTGCTGTTCTTTGATGGGCAATACTTTGCCTGTGCAAAAACCTCCTGGGAAGGACTGACGGTTCACACGGACATATCTGCTTCAACAACATGGTGTCAGCCTTTGATCAATTCTAACAATATCACTGAAAAGCAAATGGAATTTTTTGGCTTTCGAAATACTTCGCAGGTGAGTGAATTAATGGAATGATTTAATTCTGTTTGATGTGGATGAAGGTGGGAGTCATCAAATTAAATATACCGAAGATTTTGTCATATGCTTTAAATGGTAACAATTTTTTGCTTCAGATAGTGGCACTGGTCATGCTTTTTCTGAGCTCTCTGCCCCTATTTATAACTGGATGTATAAGGTGTCGCCACCAAGCATCAGGAAGCAAAGAACCTGAAGCTGAACAAGTGCAAATGGAGGATCCTGGTCAAAGTTCAACACCTCCTCGTGAAAGATCTTCATTAATGGAGGATGAATGCATCTGAACATCTATAAATACAGCTTTGAGATCTTGCAAAGCACCACTTAATGTTCAGAAACCTCATGTTTAAAATGTTGCAAAAAAAAGGAGTGAAACAACGTTTGTAGCATATTCTCATCCAGATGTACCACAAAGTGCATTTGTTTTTGAGGCGTCTTGACGTCATTCACAGTAAGAAACCACATCCTGTCATTCAGTGCACTCCGTTAAGTAACATGGTACAATATGCTCACGTTTGCTGACTGCTTTTTTCTTTTTTTTTTTTTTACACTTTTGGCTTGATGTAGCCTACTTACTAAGTTTGTATAATAAAAAAAATACACTTTGCAACTGATTACTGTCAATTGTTGCTATGCTTTAAGGTATGTGAGGAGGTTATCAGGTGAAAATGAAGCAAGTTTACGTTGATCTACTGATTTTAACTGCAGTTGGACATAAACACTTCTTTAAGGCAGGAGGCTGATCTTCAGGCAACAGCACCCAATTGCTTGTCAAAGAGTCAGAATTACTCATAGTTGTAGGAACAGTTTAAGAAAAGCTCAAATAAACTGAAAACAAGTAGCCTCCCTTTTTCTGGTATGAAATAAATAAATAAATATTAAGAGTATAGGATTTAAAAGGTTTGACAAACAGGCCTACTTGGAGAAAAAAAAAAAAAAAATGTTTTCCCAAGTTCTGGTTTAAGCTTGAGGACGATTCTGACAAAACTGTATTTTCGGAACATTTTCTAAATTTATCAGTCTTTTCAAAATGGACACTTTGGAGACTACAAAAGGACACCTGATATCCAAAATCCACTCTATTCACATTGCTTGAGATGGGTATAAACGGAGGTCGGAGCCAGCTGCAAGTGGGTGGGACTTAAGCTGCAAGTGGGCTGTACAAAAAAAAACAGAAGATTTTGATTGGTTTGTTTAATGTCATGTGGGTTGTAGTATCGGTTCACGCGGTAGTGGGCGAATTTTTTGCGATCCGTCAAAAAAAATGAAGACGACGACTTTCAGCAGCGACACGATAGATGAGTGGAGAGGTAAGCGTGATGTACAATTTTTGTTTGTTTTGTTTTGTAAAAAGTATTACAAGCTGTGAAAAGTGCATTTTCTTGGTGGCTTTTCTACAACGTTTTCTTAGTACCACACACAGCTTACAATCTGTAATGTGCCTTACAATATCTTTTTTTTTCTACAAACAGCTAATTTGCTCTCTAGGTTATGGATACCGAAGACCATAAGCAGGTAATGTAATTGCATGGCATTGTAATTTTGGTAACATTTTCTATGAAGCCCATATTTATAATACATTATAAGGGTATTTTTAAGAAATTATAATGAATGCATAATGCATTATAAAAAACCTTATAATATGTTATATCATCTTATGAATATTCATAAGAACAGTTTTAAGGTATTATAATATTTACTTATTTATGGTTATAGCTTTTAAGAGTATGATGATTTATAACACACAGTGAACACGTTGCATCCACTTAAGTTACAATGGATTATATTTCTTATAGTTATAATGTATTATAAGTCTCATATCTTGCCACCTTTCTTATGCTACTTTATTTAAAGCCATCAATGACCACTTATAAGTATAGTAATAATAATAGTAATATTTTTTTTTCTCTCAAACAGCCATAAGATCAGATATCAGATCAGATTGGTTTGAACTATTTTTATTTTAATATCAGTTTGATTATTTTGATGGTACCCTTTAGACAGCTGTTGATAAGTACCTCTGCAACTACATGTCAACTAGCAGTCATTAGAGTATTAGTAGTATGTCTGCTAAATATATGCCAACACTTTATTTTGATGGTTCCCCAACAGACAAACTGACTATAAGCAACATTTGCAAGTACGTCAACATTCTACCTACACGAACCTTAACTTAAGCCTACTAATACTCTAATGAGAGTTAGTTGACATGTAGTTGCAAAGTAGCTTATAGTCAATAGACTAAGGGGACCATCAAAATAAAATGTAACCTAACATATACATAAACATTGTTTTGTTTTGTTTTTTTTCAGTTGAAATTATTAACTAGCTCACATCAAAATTAATATTAGCCTCACAGGGAACACTCAAATAACACTCCACACCTAACCACTTACAAGATGTACTGTAGTAAGATACTCTGCAGATCTTAAATAATGTCAAGATATATATAGTCCCATTATCAATGTAAAAGTAGAGTTAATATGGTGTTCATTGTGTTATAAATAATCATAATCTTAAAAGTTATAAGCACAAATGCGTAAGCATTATAATGTATAATAATTGTTATGATTATGTATAAGACGATATAACATATAAGGTTTTTTATAATGCATTCATTATAATGCCTTAAGAATACCCTTATAATGTATTATAAATATGGGCTTCATAGAAAGTGTTACCGTAATTTTTTTTACATTTTGGACTGCACTTATTTATAAAGTGTAAATGTCTTAAACGTTTGTAAATAGATACCTGTTTTTATACAGTCTATGATAGATACACTGTAAAAAGTGAACAGTTGGATCAACTCTTAAAATACTTCAACTGGTAACACCTAAAAAAAAATGTTTGTTTGTTTTTTTTTTCAGCTTAATTTATTACTGATAAAGGTAATAAATTAAGTTGAAAAAAACATATATTTTTTTTTAGGTGTTACCATTTGAAGTATTTTTTAAAAGTTGATCCAACTGTTCACTTTTTACAGTGTAATTTTCTAAAGAATAAGGTACATTTTCAAAAGTATTAGAACACATCTCCTAACCTCCTAATCCACAATGTAACATAATTAAAACATGGTTTAAATAACTTTTTTTTATTATTTAATATTAATAATAATCAATAATCAGTTTTGTGTAAATTAATGGTGAATAAACTAGCGTTTTGTCTAGTGGTTTTTAAAAGGAATACTTTGTTTAAAAATAGTAATAAAGTCTAATTTACTTGGCCTAATGTCGTCCCTTAAAATTTCTGGACACCATTTACTTGCACAGGATAGACCTACAGAGCTGAGAAATTATTCTTGAAAGGTTTGTACACGTTCAACAAGAGAAATATAGTCATGCATATCTTGGATATAGAGTGTTTTAAAATTTGGGTCAACCCTAGTGCTTATTGTGCTTCTTGTGTTCCCACCAGGTAATGTTGGGAAGGGCAAGCGAGGTGAGCGCCGTGGAATTTACTCGGAAGCAATGCATCCGGGATTTTGCAGTGTCCACTGCATGCAAGTCTATTGTGCTGAATGAATGATTGTACATAATTTGATTCATCAGAAATAAAATAATTTACCCACCCTGAGATTTCAAATTAATACATTGATTTGTGTAACATGTTCTGAAGAACATTAGTCTGTCATTTGCTGTAATTTGATATAAAAAAAAAAAAATATGCAAAATAAAAAATGTGCAGTACAGGCAAATGGTAACTACATTTTCTTAACAGTATTCTTTATGTATCACACATTTACCTCCTAAGTGCAATTGCATCTCACTTTAATGTTCCTTGGTAGGCCACTGTAGAAGAATTGTAGAAGTAAAATGTAATATCCAGAAATATGCTCAAATTACTACAGTTAAACAAAAGAAAAAGAACCGCGTAGGCCTATCTTGCAGTGATCTAAAAGAAAATGTATCAGACGCGGTCGTTAAAACACCGGCATAAGATACTTGTCAAGATCCACGTTGTACGCCACCATTAGTTACAATTTTAAAAAGCGAGACCTTGTTACTGCCAGAAAGTTAAAAGAAAAAGAACCGCGTAGGCCTATCTTACGCTGATACATCCTCACACGCTGCTGTCAAAACTCAAAATGAGCTCAGGAACGCTGTGGTCAGACCACACCCCACATACCCACCCATAACACCGGTGGGGAGGAAGGATTTAAAAGAATTAAACAAAGCAATGTTTTAACATTAGAACAAAAGTTATTTTTAATAAATCTTTGACATTTCTTAATTAATGAAACCTTCTTCCTGTTTTTAACATTAGACCACACTTTTTCACTTTTAAAATTAGGTTACACAAGTTTTCTTGTAAACAATCACCTCTAAGCCACAGGTTTTTATTTTATTTAGTAACTCACCCTTAATTTATTAATTCCTTTATTTACTCTTTGATTTTTGTCAACCTTAGGACTTCTGCTGTGCTATATAACCCAGACTTTTTTTTTTTCACTTTAAAACTAGGTTAGCCTAGTTTTTTTCTAAACATTCACCTCTAAGCCACAGGAAAAATGTTGTTTTATTTCATTTTATTTAGTTAGGCTATTCACATTTAATTCCTTTATTTACTCTTTGATTTTTGTCAATCTTAAAACTTGCGGTACGGTATAACAGTTTGAAAGCATACACGCTTATGAGCATGCAAACTGGCATGAAAGCAAATGTTTTGGCGGGGTCTTTAGATTTTCAGTCGTAATTAGACGCCTAAACTTTTTTACAACATCTTACGATATGTAAATGTTTCGTCTCACGCAGCGCGGCGAAATGAGGATGGCGCTTTGTGTCTGGACGTATGCTGACGCGACCATATCAGATCAAGAGGGCTGTCGTAAAACATCTAAGATGTTTCTGGGGCGCGACTCATTTGCAATCTAACGAGTTTTTGAGGGGATCTGGCATCGTAAACTTTGTTCGGATGTTAGGTAAAAAGTTCATTGATCAAAGGACATCCGTGTTAACCATTTTATGACGTGCACCTGCGTGTGTGAACTCTGTCAAAAGTTTAGACTAAAAGTTCACTGACCGGTCAAAGGATGTGTGCCCTTTTGAAGCTTTTATATGACACATCTGGTGAAGTCAAAAATTAGGTAAAGTTGAGAATCGAGTATTTATAACGAATTTATAATCTATTCGAATGCGACTTCAAACTGATGTTCACTATGTGAAGAGATAGATAAAGAAGAAGTCGATAACAACAAACTTAAATAAATAGAGGACCCAAAGATGATTATTTAATAAGAGGGTCTATGCTGTAGGAAAATGGTGTTTAATTTACTACATTTTACTTAATTTTGTTATTTCTTTATCCGATCTTTGATCATTACCATGTTTAAAACATATTATGCTGTTGGTCTATAATGAGGGCTGCCCGTGCAGGGCCAGTGCTAAGGGGCCAACGTTTTGCCAATGAGCAAATCCTCAGGGGCCCTGCGCTGGCAGCCCGCTGGGGGCCCTTAGGCTAGCCCTAAGTGGGCCCGTAAAGGGCCACAGCAGGCCTGTTTGCAGGGTAGCAATATGGGCACTATCTTCTCTAATACATCAGAAGCTGTTGCCCCCATGAAATTAAAAAAGGTTAGAGATAAACATACTGTGCCATGGTACAACAGCAATATCCATTCTCTTTTAAAGAAAGAAACTCACTTTTTCTATTTAAATGGAGAATCATCTCAATTAAATCCAGTAAAGTATGGCGTGCCACAAGGATATGTCCTAGGCCCTCTGCTATTTTCAATATACATGTTGCCCCTTGGTAATATTATTAGAAAATATGAGATTAGTTTCCATTGTTATGCTAATGAAACTCAACTATACATTTCAACAAGACCAGATGAAACTTCTAAATTATCTAAGCTAACAGAGTGTGTTAAAAATGTAAAAGACTGGATGACCAATAATTTTCTCCTATTAAATTCGGATAAGACTTTGTAGTCTTATACAGATCATACCAGTTGCTTTGTAGAGAAGCCAGCCTCCAGATGCTGACTTCATTTTTGGGTATGCATCACTGAACAAGCTAGAGAGCTAAAATCCACATTTAACTCAAGATTAGAAAATAATTATTACAAAGGTTTTTAGTTGTTGATAACTAAGGAAGGGATAGCTGTTTAATAAAGGAATGGTGAATAAATATACATCACCTCTGAATGTGTCAAGTCATCAGGCATAGTAAGATTCCGTTTCCCAAGCCAGCTTGCAAAAGCTGCACCTCATCAGCTAGTGAAGGGGCCATGTCTGAATTTTTGTTTAAAAGAAACACTGAAAACACAAAAGGTTTCCATAGTTTGTTGAACTTCGCTGGTCTACTACAGCTGGGTAGCCGTCTCTTTGAACCACGCTTAAAAAATCCAGGGAAAGACCTTCAACAGATTGAAAATAAAAATTAACATTACATTATTTTTATTACATAAATATGTTTATTGGGAACACAATGAACCTCAAAATAGCCCCTGACTACTACCACTGCTCTAATTATAGTGTTAAAATGTATTAGAAATAGGAAGTGTTGCTGTTCGTCATTGTCATGACTGCAAAACTGAAACCTGGCCATCCCTTGGTCCACTGTTTGACTCTGCCCCGAGTGCTGACCCTGCCTTGTGCTGGTGTTCCCGAGCGACTGGTTAAGAATTTCAAGGATGTTATGTACAGCTGTAGATGCAGCATCTGCACCAAGATTTCTGTCTTGCTGTAGAATAAAGACCAGTTTGATATCTGCACTACAATGACACGTCCTTGAATATAATAGGTATAACTGTATAAAAGAGCAAACAATCAAACTATATGACATAACATCAGTGCATTGCAAACTTGTGAATGACAATAATAACCCGCAACGAACTGTTGCACACTGTACAACTTTTATCGATGTTATTGATTACTTTAGTAACACGAACTTACTTCAAGGTGCCTTGAGGTACCAGCTTAGGAGGAAGATGATGCCGCTCCGTGTCTCTCCTGAGAGCTCACCTTTACAGACTAACAGACCTAAGGTCAAATATTATTTACATACTTAATAATATAAACAAAGCACGACGTATTGCACACAAATCACCGCGACAGCTTTCCAATATGCGCGCCACTGACGTCTGTACTTCCAAGTCAGAGAGCAGCTATCCATCAAAAGTTCACTAGCCAATCAGAGTGGATCGCTGTTAAGCCCGCCCCCACGAGAGGTTTGTGCCAAAACAGCAAACGAAAATTTGCGAAGCGTAAGCGAAATCTGTGGCAACGCATTCAGAATCCACGATTTGCGAAAACGAATCTTTAAAAATCATTAACAAAGAATGAAGCATATTTGAAGAGCATGTTAAATTTGTGCGACTGAGTTCATTTTTTTTTCATTTTCATTGTGTTTTTCTTCTTTTGTAATGGCATATTTTTGATCGTGTCTGGAAAAGTTACGTTCAGTTTTATAAATTTACGTTCATTTTTATTGACACAAAAATCATTCCATACGCGGCCGCCCAAAGTGTATATAGACAAATGAAAATTAAAATAGATCCTTTTACTAATGTGTATTATAGTTGGACAGCTAGGGCCAATCTATCCCGCGGCATCAGAGAGGCTAAGAGACAGTACTCCAGGAGGGTAGCCCATCGCTTCAGCGACAGCGGGGACACTCGGAGCCTGTGGCAGGGGATTCAGACCATTACGGACTATAAGCCCCCACCGCGCACCTGTGACAGCACCATCCCCCTGCTGAACGAGCTGAACGCCGCCTTCGCTCGCTTTGAGGCACAAAACAGCACCACTGCAGAGAAGACCCCACCTCCTCCCGGCGACCAGGTGATGACTCTGTCCCCGGACAGCGTGAGGAGATCCCTCAGCAGGATCAATGCACGCAAAGCTCCGGGTCCTGACAACATTCCTGGTCGTGTACTGAGAGACTGTGCAGCGGAACTCACTGATGTCTTCACAGACATTTTCAACATCTCGCTGAGTCAGGCTGTTGTCCCCACATGCTTCAAGGCTACCACCATTATTCCAGTCCCGAAGAAGCCATCTCCATCCTGCTTCAATGACTACCGTCCAGTCGCACTTGCACCTATCCTCATGAAGTGCTTTGAACGGCTAGTCATGCATCATATCAAGTCTGCCCTCCCCCCCTCCCTGGACCCCTTCCAGTTTGCATATCGGTCCAACCGCTCGACCGATGATGCCATCGCCACTGCCCTCCACTCAGCACTCACACATCTGGACAAAAAAGACTCATATGTCAGAATGCTGTTCATAGACTTCAGTTCAGCATTCAACACAATCATCCCTCAACAGCTCATTCACAAACTGGTCCAGCTGGGGCTCAACACCTCGCTGTGCAACTGGCTGTTGGACTTCCTGACTGGGAGACCTCAGGCAGTACGGGTCGGCAGTAACACATCCAGCACCATCACACTTAACACAGGGGCCCCTCAAGGATGTGTGCTGAGCCCCCTCCTCTTCACTCTGCTGACCCATGACTGCACACCGTCACACAGCTCCAACCTCTTCATTAAGTTTGCGGACGACACGACTTGTGGTGGGTCTCATTAGTAACAGAGATGAGACAAACTACAGGTGCGGGGTGAGCCGCCTGGCCGGGTGGTGCAGTGACAACAATCTCTCTCTGAATGTGGAGAAGACAAAGGAGATTGTTGTTGACTTCAGGAGAGTGCACACTCAGCATGCTCCTCTGACCATAAACGGTGCGACCGTGGAGAGAGTGAGCAGCACCAAGTTCCTGGGTGTGCACATCACAGAGGACCTCTCCTGGACTAACAACACCGCAGCACTGGCCAAGAAAGCACAGCAGCGTCTCTACTTCCTCCGCAAACTGAGAAGAGCCAGAGCCCCGGCCCCCATCATGTGCACCTTCTACAGAGGCACCATCAAGAGCATTCTGACGAGCTGCATCACTGTGTGGTATGGCGCCTGCAATGCGTCCTGCCGCAAGACACTCCAACGCATAGTGAAAGCAGCTGAGAGGATCGTTGGTGTCTCTCTCCCCTCCCTCCAGGACATCTACAGCACCCGTCTCACCCGCAAAGCCCTCTGCATTGCGGGTGATCCCACCCACCCGACACACAGCTTCTTCAGTCTGCTGCCATCAGGGAGGAGACTGCGGAGTCTCCAGGCCAGGACCAGCAGACTGAAGGACAGCTTCATTCATCAGGCTGTCAGGAAGCTGAACTCCCTCCCGACCTTGCCCCCCCTTCCCTCTTTTGCCCCACACACCACTGAACTCTGACCCCCCCTCCCACTTACACACTGTGACCCGCACCAGTCACTTAGTGCACCACTGGACTGCCCACTACCTCAGTCAGCATTGAACTGACCCCATTCAACTACCTCTTCTGTCACTTTAAACAGACTGATAAGCTCTTTTTGCACTACACTCATATCTGCACAGTTTTGTTTTGTTTAGTTTTGTTTATTTAAACGATTTGCATTTTATCTGCCATGTGCCTTATGCCACTTAATCTCTTTTCTACAATGTCCTTATTTGTATATCTGTATAGTTTGTTTTATATTTTAAACTGTATTTATTTGCATTTTACGTCTACTGTTAGTGTTTTATTGTTAACTGTATACACCATGGGTCTGAGAGTTACGCAATTTCAATTCTCTGTATGTATGTGCTGTACATGTGGCAGAATTGACAATAAAGCAGACTTTGACTTTGACTTTGAATGTATACCTGGCAAGTTAAGAACGGAGAGGCGGTTGTAACATCACAAACAACGTGAGTTTCAGCCAGAGCATACACGTTAAGGCTTTTACACAGCAGAAATAAACATGACAACAGCCACTATAGATTATACAAGATAATAAACACACGATTACGATAGGATATGGTTTGTATGTGATTTTCTTGAGATGAATGTGTACATCTGAAATGCTAATTTGTGCAGCGATATAAAAGGCTATAAAGAGCATATTTTAACAACAGTAAACGACCAAATTCCACATGTGATCGCAAAAGGAATTTATTACAAACACTCGATGGTGGTTTGAAGTGAGTTCTGAGTAAAAGTGTACTATTAATCTCATAAATTGTCTTATGAAGTATGATGCTAATATTAGCTCTAATGCACCTGCAGAACAGGTCCAATTCTTCTGTATAATGCATTTTGTCATAATACTTCACGTAAGGTCGCAAGAAAATGTTTTGTTGTATTTATTTAGAAATACTTTTGATAATAGTTGGGTAAAAGTAAACTGGGATTGAAGCGATGTGGCATGGTAAACGTTTTATTACCAATATAAAGACTGATGATGGCTAAATAAAAACAAATGAATAATGATAAAAGAATAATAAGGATTATGTCTCATACCTGGCGGAGGTGTGAAAGGTTCTGTTTCATTAAACTAGTTTGTCATGCATTTCATTTCAGCACATTTACAGGTAAATCCTAGTATTTTAAATGTGCGATTAATCATGATTAATCACAGTCCATGACTGTGATTAACGCGATTAAATTTTTAATAGATTGACAGCACTAATTTATAGTTACAAAAATTTAGTTTTTTGCAGTTTTGATTTATTGTTATGCAATTATGCATAAAAACTACATTAACTACATTACCCTAACAATTGAATAAATTGATTCAATTTTAAGTATTTCATGTGTTTATAAAGGATTATATCATAATGTACTGTATATAGGCTACAACAATCCAAGACCATTTACTTTAGGAATAATTTCATTTTTTATTTTATTTATAAGCATCTCAAAAAAAAAAGTAGGCCTACTCAAAAAATTTTTTTCTTATAATCTAAAATCACTTGTGTATGGAAGAGGATTAGGGCCAGGCAATAATAAAAATAAATAAATAAATAAAACCATCTCGAGATTAAAGACGTTAAATTTCGAGAAAAAAGTTGAGATAAAATGTTGAGAATAAATTCATTAAATTACGAGACAAAAGTCGTTAAATTACGAGAAAAAAGTCGTTAAATTTCGAGAAAAAAGTCGTTAAATTACGAGAAAAAAAGTCGTTAAATTTTGAGAAAAAAGTCAAAATAAAAAGTTGAGAATAAACTCATTAAATCACGAGAAAAAAAACTCGAGAAAAACGTCGAGAAAAGCACACTCGTGTCATGTTGATTTCATCTCATTGGACTCGTGTTATTCAGCGTCTGCAGTGGCGGAGGTTGGCGAGTAATACACTGGGGAGTAGCGTATGTTATGATCGACTGAGTTCGAGTTCGTCCTTTGCCAAACTCGCTTTTCTTCCTTTACTCATCACATATCTCATCGGAAAAGTGGAAATCAATTGCTTAACGAGTGTTTAATAATAATGTATTAATTAGGGGTAGGCAGACTACAGGGAGGGCTTTGTTGTCCCAATCCAGCATCTATAGTTTCAATAAATAAAATCATTGTTGTTAAAATAAATGTTATTATTGCATCCTGTTAATGTACAACAATACGGAGGTACAAATAGTATCTGCCACTATTTATAAGCATGAATAGCATCTAATTAGCTACTATTTACACTTATTGCAAAGATCTGATACTTTTACATAACGTAAATAGAATGATTTATTTTTTTTTTCACTTAGTGTAAAGAGCACATATCTAAAATGCTGCTGTTGTCAATTAGAGAAAATAGTATAACTATTTTCACTTTAAATAGCATCTATGACAGACAGGGGTGTCCAAAGTCCAGCCGCGGGCCAAATACGGCCAGTGGATGAATTTCAAACGCACCGGAAGCGGAAGAGCGCTACCGGAGTGAAGCGCGCTGCACAAACCGTTATTCGCTCCGCCTAAAGACAGCGCAGCGCGAGCTCAGAACAACGCGTTTACTCGCAGGTCTCGAGCACTGAACAGCGCTGTGAGAAGCCTTCGAGTTTGGTGCAGAGCTCTCTGATACAAACCACAGACTCCGCGGTGATTTAAACACGTTTAAAGGCAGATGAAACCGCGCTGCCATTCTCAACAACACTGACGTGGAAAACAGGAGAAACACTGTGAGACAACAATGCTGTTAGAATATTTTCAATCCACAAATTAATATTTACAATGGATTTACTGTAGTAACTCTAAACCTACCTAATTAATACATTAGTATTAATAACTCCTTAAGCAATTGATTTTCACTTTTCCGACGTGATATGTGATGAGAAAAGAAGAAAAGCGAGTTTGGCAAAAGCCAGACTAGAACCCAGTCGATCGTATCATTCGCTACTCACCAGTGCCTTACTCTCGAACCTCCGCCACTGAAGACGCTGATTAACGTTATCCAACGAGATGAAATGAGCATGACGCAAATGTGTTTTTCTCGACTTTTTCCTCGAAATTTAACGAGTTTTTTTCTCGTGATTTAATGAGTTTATTCTCAACATTTTATCTCGACTTTTTTCTCGAAATTTAACGACTTTTTTCTCGAAATTTAATGAAATTTTTCTCGTAATTTAACGACTTTTTTCTCATAATTTAACGACTATTTTCTCATAATTTAATGTTTATTCTCAACATTTTATCTCGACTTTTTTTCTCGAAATTTAATGAGTTTATTCTCAACATTTTATCTCGAAATTTTTCTCGAAATTTAACGACTTTTTTTCTCGTAATTTAACGACTTTAATCTCGAGATGGTTTTATTTTTTTTATTATTACCTGGCACTAATCCTCTTCCGTACTTGTGTTATGCAGTCATTGGATCATGCGAAGATTGGCGTGCGTGTCTTCGCGCCTTCTCATTTCAAAAAAAAAAAAAACGGTTTGCCACTCACCACTTAAACACGGGCACCTGCGTGTCAATGAATAAACTGTAGGCCTAATCTATCAAGGTAAGATTTATATTTAATTTTATATTAGCCGAGTTACTGCTGCTTTTATCTAATTGGATATTTTTTTTCAATGCCACGCGGCTGGTGGACCGGTGTTACGAGATTTTCGGTTTCCGAGATTTTCGGTTTCAGTGGGTGGAGCATTCGTGAATATTCACAAGTTTCCCGGACATGCGCGATTGCGCGTGGAACAGAGAATTTCAGTTTACGCTCCTTGTATCTCAACAGGTATAATGGAATATTTCCACAAAAGGTATTATATTTTCAGCGTTGTGCAAACTTATGCCTAAACTACATTTGTTCATCATTTTGTAACAGTTTAGTATATTATTAGTTTGCATGTTATGTGCTGTCCTCCCTGACTGAATGATTGCAATCATATTTCAGGGTGTCCGTGTCACTCTTGATCACAACCCTGTTAAAATGTAGTGGCAGTACGTGCGCTCATTGGCGCCCCCTCCAGCTGGTGGTGGGGGCATTTGTGTAACATTTGTGTAATGTTAGGATAAAGTACAGCAAACTTCAGCTAGTTGTATACATTGATTTCAGTTTGTTGTGCTGTTGCTTGCAATGCTTTAAAACTATTATTAGTTGATATCTTTTGAGTGCTACAGATGAAATTAACTTGTAGGCTTATCTGTGGAAGTCCTAATCATTTTTAATCTATCCTGGTGTGATTGTTCAAAACGTTTGGCTTGTATTTACAAAATGAACAGGAATGTAAGACCACACACACATGCATGAAAGTGTTAATCACATCCTCCATGACTACATTTTCCTGGATTTTGAGTATGAATCACTATTGAATTCATATTTTTAAAAACAAAATGTTACTGTCTCACATAATATCAAACTTCCACACCAACACACGTTACAATATCTAGTTATCAAAAGCTAGTAAAGGCTACAATCAGTACCGTTTCTAGGCATAGGCAAGCTAGGCGGTCGCCTAGAGCACCACCAGCTGGAGGGGGCGCCAATGAGCGCACGTACTGCCACTACATTTTAACAGGGTTGTGATCAAGAGTGACACGGACACCCTGAAATATGATTGCCGCCCCCACTGGATCCCCCAACATCATTGGGCTCTGACGATGCCTGCATGCCATTGGATCAGAATTGCTGCCTCTGATTGTTGCATGCAAAGTATGCCTTTGGATTTGGATCACTCAACAATGCCATTAGATCAATGGGTTCTGTCAGTGTTTTGGCAAGGTAAGGTTTTTTTTTTTGCCGTGCAAGTTCAAAGACCAATTTAAAATATTGGGACATAAAAAGTGCACAAAATCAGTATTTTGTTTAGGCAGTATTTGTGGCAGTCGAGTAGGGGTGGGAATTGCAGGGTACCTCACGATACGATATAATCACGATACATGGCTCACGATAACGATACTATCATGATACAGCGATTCTGCGATAATCGATATATTTCTAGAAAATCCTATAATGATATATCGCGATATCTGTCTAAACAAAATGCCTGTGAAAAGGTTAAGTGCAAGTTTTCTTTCTTTATTCAAGTCCAAACTGTTAGAAAACAGCAAAAAAAGTTCTGTAAATCAATTTTAACATGTTGAGTAAATTAATAATTTTATTCTTGGACTTATTAAAAGCTTACACTTTTCTTTGTAAACAAACACATTTAACTGCTTAACTTATATAGCCTCTCTCTCCATGTTATATATATATATATATATATATATATATATATATATATATATATATATAAATAAATAAACCTGGTACATTTCAAAATTTACCTGGAGTGCTTTCTCAACCTTTCTACTCCTCTCATCATAAAAACGGAGCCCCGCACGGAAAAATAGCCGTTCACATCGCGTCTTTTGCGCGCTCAGGTTGGTTATTTCAAATGTAGACGCGCGGCAAGCGCACACACACTGCACACTTCTGCGTCGCATTACGGTTCTGACAGTGTTTTGTCTCGTCCTCCATGCCATAGGTGCAGATTTATGTTTCTGCTGGTCGGTGCCCACTGTTCACACTGCATAACGCGCACTTGTAATATCTGAGAGAGAGGGAGAGCATCCAGTGTTGTTCACATAAAACTGGACGCACCGGCGGCGCTCTCTCTCTCTCATATAGTGAGGGAAATCCACCTGCGATCCGAGCGGAGAGGCTACTCATGAACTGAATATGCGCTCTGCAATAATAACGTGATCGGTGCCTATGGTCCACGCTGATAACTGTTCCCGGGGCAGTTTTTTAGTTTTCATCTCCATAAACGTGTATATATAGCAGTAGAGCTAATACAGTGGCTGGAAATCTGTTTATCATTCGGTTCCTCGTGCTTCCCCATCTTCATAGAGAACGCGCTTCATAGTTGCTCAGAGCGCTTTTGGAAAGAATGTGGAAATGGCGCGGCCGCGATTTCCACGCATTTTTAGACGCTGGGAGCAGGAAAATGTATTTAGAGCACCTTACTGTATTAATCAAAATATCGATATTTGGCGCCAGATATCGATTATCGTATCGCATGGAGAAGGATCACGATATATCGCCATATCGATTTATTGTCCCACCCAGTCGAGAAATCATGTTTCATGTGAAACTGGTCTAAAAGGTGTGCGTTTTTGCACCAATGCATTGTTAAAGGTTCAGTGTTTTACAGCCAATTAAAAAATATTGGTGTAAGTAAAATTCGCTAATTCACAAGATCAATACATACATTGTTAAACCACTTTGTCAAATTTAACTCATCCTTACGGAAGTGTCGAAATGCTGAATCAATTAATTCGCTTCCAAAAATAAATAAATAAAATAAAATAAATAAAATAATAATAATAATAATAATAAGTCGCTTCCAACAGCACTTAAAGGGAGGAGCGACATACATATAGAGGCAGAGCGTCACGTTATTTTACAGGGGAAGTTCACGCGTCAATGAGTAATAAAATAACAAGTATCTGCATTCTGATTACTTTTATGCCACTGATCAGGCTTTTATCTGTAGTTTGGGGTAACAAAGGGTTTTATAGGTTTGACTGAAATAATAATGCAATAACTGACACAATAACAACAAAACAATTGAAGAAAAAAACAGATAAAGTCAAAAAGTAGCCATTGATAATATCTAAACATGTATCCAAATCCAAATGTAATAAAATTAACTTATGTGTGATGACAATTTCTTAGCAACTAGGGATTGTTTCATAGAGCTATTCAGGCATCCAGTGGCTATAATGGTATCACAGATAATAAACTGTGCAAAATGTTTTATCTTAACAGTCAATTTACAAGTAGGCCTAATGCGTCCAAATTTGTGGAACTGGCAATGCAATTAGTGTCGTTACTATGACAACCAATTTGAATGTGACAAGAAACTGATGTCTGAAAAAGAAATTTTATATATATATATATAACCTAATTAACCTACAAATATTTGTAAATGTATCAATGTTGTTATTTAAGATATCAGTTTTATGTTATTTTTGTATGCAATTTTAATTATCTTGTTTGGGTGTGGGAGTTGGATGGGGGGATTTTTTTTAATAGGGATTTTGCCTAGGACGTCAAAATGGCTAGAAACGGCCCTGAATGTTTGTAAGAATTTCGGATTGGGACATCGGGTGCTCATTTCTCAGGTGTTAAGCCGTGCTAAGCAGCATTTCTCTCCCGCACCGGCGCTGGCAGAGCGGCCGGACCATCGGGAGACAGGCGGCCATAAAGAAGACCATTTAAACATTTTGAGATGGTATGTGTTCTCTGATTATTGTTGTATACTCTTACTAAGTAAGTACTTTAACTCTTCAAACTTTTATTTTTATATTTAATGCATTTATTTTCCACTGTCGCAATGTGTTGTTAACTGTGATTTTACTTTTAGGCTATACACTAGTCAAAAGTTTTTGAACAGTAAAAATTTGAATGTTTTTAAAGAATTATCTTCTGCTCACCAAGCCTGCATTTATTTGATCCAAAATACAGCAAAAGCAGTAATATTGTGATTTTTTTTTTTTTTTTTTTTTTAAATTTTAATTTTTTTTTTTTTTTTACTATTTAAAATAACTGCTTTCTATTTGAATATATGTTAAAATGTAATTTATTCCTGTGATTTTTAGCCCAGTCTTCAGTGTCACATGATCCTTCAGAAATCATTCTAATATTCTGATTTCCTGCTCAAAAAACATTTATTATTATTATTATGTTGAAAACATTTTTGTTCAGGTTTTTTTGATGAATAAAAGTTCAATAACAGCATTTATCGGAGATAGAAATCTTTTGTAACATTCTAAATGTCTTTATCATCACTTTTGATCAATTTAAAGCATCCTTGCTAAATTAAAGTATTAATTTCTATAATACCCCCAAAAGCTGTTGGTGTGAAGCAATAACTTGTGCTATTGAATATATAACAAAATAAAAATAAAATAAAATAAATAACAGTATAACTCTGTACTTCATTTTATAGTGTGCTTAAAACTACTGTACTTAGTTTTACAGCATTTTTACAGTGGTATGAAATACAACAACTACTGGATAATTGTTGCCAGTAAGTTACTTTTAATTTGACAAACATTTTACGGTTATACACTGTATACACGGAAATCAAACTGTTGCATTATCATGTAGGCTATTTTACAACAAAAATAGCTCCTAGCACATAATAACATTTTTTTTAACTGAATAGTGTCACCTTTAACTTGTTCATATTACCTTTAGTAATAACTATCCCTTTAAGTGACAGTTTTGCCACTTAGGGAAAAGTACTGGGATGGCTTATTTATAACCACACATGCCTTTTAATGCTATTGTAAATGTTTAGTAGTATTTTAAAATAAATGCCTTTTCTCTGTTTTTTTTTCTTTACTGTTTTTAGGTATGAAGCTGAGGAGTCTGCACAGGCATAGGAATACCATTTTATCCTGATCTATTCAAGTATTTTTATCTAGTTTTGTTTTATATTTTGTTTTACCCAATAAAAAAATGTGATTTAGAGATGGAGTTGAAGTCATTTTCTTCACAGTTGAAATATTTTATCATGTAATTTAAAATGTATTGAGCACCACATAAAATCAACAGATCAGGTCAGGTACAGGATTCCAAACATTAAAAAAAAAAAAAAAAAAAAAAAAAACATTTTAACTTAAGAGTTGGAGTGGTTTGAAAGATGATTTTGCATATTAGCACATTAACTTTATCCAGAGAAATTAATAAAGAAATATAAATGGGGCCCAGTTCCGACCCACTGTGGTCCCTCCCTGCTTACCGTGGCAATGAGATTCATAGCAGACTGTCGTCACTCAATGGCTGGATGTCTAAGTGGTGCCCGCAGAATAACGTAGGTTTCATAAACAATTGGAAGAGTTTTTGGGGCAGACCTGACCTGTTGAAAAGAGATGGTGTTCATCCCTCCTGGGGTGGTGCCGCTCTTCTCTCTAGAAATATGGCACATAGTCTTAGAGTTCGTACTTGACTAACTAGGGCCCAGGTCAGGGAGCAGACAGACTGGCTAAACCGACTGTCTGCTAGCCGCCTCACGTCACAGAAGTCAGTTAATTCTCAGCACATAGAGACTTCTTGACCTAGATATCACACTATAGAGACCGTGTCTGTTCCCCGTACTAGAAAATACAGAAAACGTCCAAACCAAAGTAATAGTAACAATTTAATTGATGTTCAACAAATAAAAAATGTTTACAATACAGAGAAACAATTGATAAAACTTGGCTTACTGAATATCAGGTCCCTTTCTACAAAAGCACTATTTGTAAATATGATCACTGACCATAAACTAGATGTGCTTTGTTTGACAGAAACATGGCTAAAACCAGATGAATACATTACTTTAAATGAGTCTACCCCCCAAGATTACTGCTATAAAAATGAGCCACGTCCAAAAGGTAAAGGGGGAGGTGTTGCTACAATTTATAGCAATATTCTCAGTATTTCTCAGAGGACAGGCTTTAAGTATAACTCGTTTGAAGTTATGGTGCTGCGTATAACATTATCTAGAGAAACACGTGTTAGTGATAAATCCCCTGTGATGTTTGTACTGGCTACTGTGTACAGGCCACCAGGGCACCACACTGACTTTATTAAAGAATTTTCTGATTTTCTATCTGAGTTAGTACTGGCTGCAGATAAAGTCTTAATTGTTGGTGATTTTAATATCCATGTCGATAATGAAAAAGATGCATTAGGATCAGCATTCATAGACATTCTGAACTCTATTGGGGTTAGACAACATATTTCAGGACCTACTCATTGTCGAAATCATACTCTAGATTTAATACTGTCACATGGAATTGATGTTAGTGGTGTTAAAATTCTGCAGCAAAGCGATGATATTTCAGATCATTATCTAGTCTTGTGTAAACTCCATATAGCTAAAACTGTAAATTCTACTCCTTGTTACAAGTATGGTACAATCATCACTTCTACCACAAAAGACTGCTTTGTAAGTAATCTTCCTGATTTATCTCAATTCCTCAGCATATCCAACAGCGCAGAAAAACTTGATGATGTAACAGAAACTATGGACTCTCTCTTTTCTAGCACTTTAGATACAGTTGCTCCTTTACGCTTAAGGAAGATCAAAGAAAACAGTTTGACTCCGTGGTATAATGAACACACTCGCACCCTAAAGAGAGCAGCCCGGAAAATGGAGCGAAGCTGGAGGGAAGCAAAACTAGAGGTATTTCGTATAGCTTGGCGGGAAAGTACCCTATCCTACAGAAAAGCATTAAAAACGGCTAGATCTGATTACTTTTCATCTCTTCTAGAAGAAAACAAACATAACCCCCGGTATTTATTCAATACAGTCACTAAATTAACGAAAAATAAAGCATCAACAGGTGTTGGTATTCCCCAAGAGCACAGCTGTAATGACTTTATGAACTACTTTACGTCCAAGATCGATACTATCAGAGATAAAATTGTAACCATGCAGCCGTCAGCTACAGTATCGCATCAGATAGTGCACTATAGATCCCCTGAGGAACAATTCCACTCATTCTCTATTATAGGAGAGGAAGAATTGTATAAACTTGTTAAATCATCTAAACCAACAACATGTATGTTAGACCCTATTCCATCTAAACTACTAAAAGAGCTGCTTCCAGAAGTCATAGATCCTCTTTTGGTTATTATTAATTCATCATTGTCATTAGGATATGTCCCCAAAACCTTCAAATTGGCTGTTATTAAGCCTCTCATTAAAAAAAACACAACTTGACCCCAAAGATCTAGTTAATTACAGACCGATCTCAAATCTCCCTTTTCTGTCAAAGATACTAGAAAAGGTAGTATCCTCACAATTATATTCCTTCTTAGAGAAAAATGGTATCTGTGAGGAATTCCAGTCAGGATTTAGACCGTATCATAGTACTGAGACTGCTCTCATTAGAGTTACAAATGACCTGCTTCTATCATCTGATCATGGTTGTATCTCTTTATTAGTTCTACTGGATCTTAGCGCTGCGTTCGACACTATCGACCACAACATTCTTTTGAATAGACTAGAAAACTTTGTACTTATCGTACTTATCGTACTTATCTGACCGCCATCAGTTCGTAGCAGTAAATGAAGAGGTATCATATCGATCACAAGTGCAGTATGGAGTACCTCAAGGCTCAGTACTAGGGCCGTTACTTTTCACGCTTTACATGTTACCCTTGGGAGATATTATCAGGAGACATGGTGTTAGCTTTCACTGTTATGCTGATGATACTCAGCTCTATATTTCTTCACGGCCCGGTGAAACACACCAAATTGAGAAACTAACGGAATGTATAGTCGATATAAAAAACTGGATGACGAGTAACTTCTTACTGCTAAATTCTGAAAAAACAGAGGTGTTATTGATCCTAAAAACCCCACACGTAATAACCTAGAACACTATCTAACACTTGACGGCTGCTCTGTCAATTCTTCTTCATCAGTTAGGAACCTAGGTGTGCTGTTTGATAGCAATCTTTCATTTGAAAGCCATGTTTCTAATATCTGTAAAACTGCGTTTTTTCCATCTCAAAAACATATCTAAATTGCGACCTATGCTCTCAACGTCAAATGTAGAAATGCTAATTCATGCGTTTATGACCTCAAGGTTAGACTGTTGTAATGCTTTACTGGGTGGTTGTTCTGCACGCTTGATGAATAAACTACAGTTGGTCCAAAATGCAGCAGCTAGAGTCCTTACTAGAACCAGGAATTATGACCATATTAGCCCGGTTCTGTCAACACTGCACTGGCTCCCTATCAAACATTGGATAGATTTTAAAATCTTGTTAATTACTTATAAAGCCTTGAATGGCTTAACTCCTCAGTACTTGAGCGAGCTCTTATCACATTATAGTTCTCCACGTCTGCTGCGTCCACGTCCACGTCTGGCTCTGGCCATTTGATAATACCTAGAATATCAAAATCGACTGCGGGCGGCAGATCCTTTTCCTATTTAGCGCCCAAACTCTGGAACAATCTACCTAACACTGTTCGGGAGGCAGACACACTCTGTCAGTTTAAATCTAGATTAAAGACACATTTCTTTAACCTGGCTTACACATAACACACTAATACACTTCTATTATTCAAATCCGTTAAAGAATTGTTAGGCTGCATTAATTAGATCAACCGGAACCGGGAACACTCCTCATAACACACGATGTACTCGTTACATCGTAAGAAGAATGGCATCTACGCTAATATTTGTCTGTTTCTTTATTATTCTGTTTCTCAGTCCGTGTCCGGATCAGATGGTGGATCGGCGCCGGGAGATGATGTCTGCGACCCTGACCGTCGGCGGAGGCCGGACACCTGGATGAGCCCCGGGGACATATCCCCAGTGAAGACCTCGACTTAAATACAATAAAACTAAAAATTAAACAAAATAACTATAATATAATAAAATACCTAACTACGTAATACTATTATTGTTAGAAATTGCAACAACATAAAATAGAAATATAATACATTTATACATTTAAAATTTAATTAAAACAATAAGAAAAAAAAAAATAAATAATATCCTGGCCAGAGGAGAACTGGCCCCCCGACTGAGCCTGGTTTCTCCCAAGGTTTTTTTCTCCATTCTGTCACAGAGGGAGTTTTGGTTCCTTGCCGCTGTCGCCTCTGGCTTGCTCAGTTGGGGACACTTAATTTCTAATGATTATCGTCAATTTGATTTCATAGATACTATTTAAACTAAACTGAGCTAGACAATGACATCTCTGAATTCAATAATGAAATGCCTTTAACTGAAAATTGAGTGTTTAATCTTATTATTATACATTACTGACACTCTATCCTCCAATTTGATACTGTTAAGTGCTTTGACACAATCTGTATTGTTAAAAGCGCTATATAAATAAAGGTGACTTGACTTGACTTGACAAAAACCCCATATATGGGCCATTTGTGGGTTCAGTGTGGTCACCCATTTGGGCCCTATAAGGGCTCTGTATGTGGCCCACCTTGGCCCCAATTGTGACCCATGTGGGCCCATATAATGAAAATCTACATGGGCCCCACCTAGAGCCCACTATAGACCCATCACGTGCCCTTATGGGCTAACACACATGGGGCCCAAGTGGAGTGGAGCCCAAATTGTACGGGTCCCATTTGGGTTGCCCATGCGGGGCCCAAGTGACAGCCCATCAAGAATCCACATGGGGCCCACGTGGAAATGTTGGCTGGGTAGGTATTTTCTGTAGCCTCTGAAGGGCAGTACTACATGGAAAAAAAGAGAAGATATTTAGGCAAAAGAAAAATGTACACATCTTCATTCTATTCAAACATTTTTCACCCCCGGCTCTTAATGCACCGTTTTTTTCCTTATGGAGCATCAGTGAGCGTTTTAACCTTCTGTACTAGTTGCATATGAGTCCCCTCAGTTGTCCTCAGTGTGAAAAGATGGATCTCAAAATCATACAGTCATTGTTGGAAAGGGTTCAAATCCACAAAAATGCTGAAAAGCCAAAGAATTTGTGGAACCTGATAGTTTATTCAACTATTATTTTCTCTTGTGGACTATATGTAAACATCTTTTATGTGAAATATCTTACTCAGGTCAGTACCGAATTGCTAAATAAACAATAACATTCATTTTGTATGATCCCTGTTACGGAGCCGACCAGACGAGAGGCATGCGGATCCATATGCAAGCTTTTATTCATTAACGTGGTTATAACACACAGGCAGAGTTGAACAACAGCAAACGGGTATGGCACGGGCAAGACACAATAGTAGTCCAGTGAACAGACAGGGTCGATCAGCGGCGAACGTGATCCAAGGGGCAAAACAAAGAGAGATAATCCAGGTACACGAGCAATAGTCCAGGCAGGTAAATAGGTAAACAGGTAAATAGAGTCCAAACGACAACATGAAAGAGAGATCCAAGGCAGGCTATAAACTTCAGGGCAGGCAGAGATCAGACAAAAAGAGAAAACAGGCAAAGATCAAGATACGGGTAAACAGACTATAATCAAGACTAAACTATACTTTAACTAAGGAAAACATGGAATGGCTCCGTAATGTAGCTATCACTTGGAGAGTGATAAACGCTAAAAATTATTCGGCAACTTGAGCAGTATCTGAGTGGGTGTAATATAGTGTGTGTGTGATTGGTTACAGCTGTATGTAATCAGTGCGATGGATGATGGGAAATGCAGTCTAGAGTAACGTGTGGTGTGAGAGTCAATATAATGGAAGGGCAACCTCTGGTGGCAAACAGACGGAAGACCACGGACCGGATTCGTGACAGAGCCCTCCCTCAAAGAGCGGCTTCTAGATGCTCCAAATACTGTACAATCCAGGAGGGTGGTGGATTGGAGGCGGAACAGGGGGAGGGATGGAGGGCTAGGTCTATGTGGAAGTGTAGGACCTTGGGATTGAGGCAGGACCGGTAAAACAGGGAGCCAGGACAGAACCGGCAGAACAGGTGGAGCTGAGGACCACCACAGCAGAGCAAACGGGTCTGAAGATCCCCACGGCGGAGCAGACAGAGCAGAAAACCACCAGAGCAGGGCAGAAGACCACCAGGCCGGAACAGAAGATCACCAGAGCAGGGCAGAAGACCACCAGAGCAGAGCCGAAGACCACCAGAGCAGAGTTGAAGACCACCACGACAGAGCAGACGGAACAGGTGGAGCAGAAGACCAGAGATGGGCAGAAGACCACCATGGCAGGGCAGACGGAGCAGAGACCCATGGCAGAGACTGGGACTTAGAGAAAACTGAGACACAAGAGACAGATAGTGCATATACGGTCTCAAGGACCGAGGTAGGGAACACAAAAAGTTCATCAATAGTCTCCCTGTTGACAACTGAACGGACAGACAGTTTATAAGCAGGCCCACAGATTGAAACTTGACAGCCAGACAGTTCTAAATCAAGCTTATTGACTGTAACTGGACAGACAGACTGTTCAAAATCAACTGTATTGGCTGCAGTAGAACTGGCAGATAGATCAAAATCAAGCATTGACAAAAGTTGAAGCAGACAGTTCAGTGACAGAAACTCGACAGGAAGATAAATCATACTCAAGCTCATGAATTAACACGGGGCAGATAGGTGGTTCGAAATTAGACTTATCGCTAACAGAAACCAGATAGACAGACAATTCAAAGTCAGATTCAACAGCTACATTCATACAGACAGACTGTTCAAAATTGGGTGCATCGACTGAAACTGGAGTGGTAGACATTTCAGTGAGTAAAACTACACTGGCAGACAATTCACAGTCAGACTCATTCGTTGAAACAGGACAAACAGTTCAAAATCAAGAGCATCACTGGAAACTGGACAGGCTGATAATTCAAACTCAGACTCATAGGTTGAAACTGGATGGACAGACAGTTCATAATTGGGTCCAATGACTGGAATTTGATAGAAATTGGATAGTTCCCGAACGGCCTTTATGGCCGGGTCAAGACAAGACACAAGTTCATTGATGACCTCCGTGGTTGGTTCAGGACAGGACGAGAGTTCAGGGGCAGCCTTTCTGGCTGTGACAGGACAGGCTGGAAGTTCACTGACAGTCTCCCTGACTGTGACAAGACAAACTAAGGGCTCAGAAACGGCCTTCCTAGCCATAACGGGACAGGCAAAGAGCTCAGAACAGACTTCCTTGGACCTGACAGGGTAATTTGAGAGCTCAGGGTCGGCCTTCTTGGTCATAGCAGGGTAAACAGAGAATTCAGGAAAGGCCTCCTTAGCCGTGACAGAATCAACAGAGAGTTCACATACAGCGTCCATAGCCATGACAGGACAGACAGAGGATTCACAGATGGCCTCCATAGCCGTGGCTGGACAGACAGGGAGTTCATAGACGGCCTCCATAGCCGTGACAGCTCAAGCAGAGAGTTCATAAGTGGATACCACTGACATCTCTGGAGGTTCTGCAGTGGATGCCGCCACCTCTGGAGGTTCTACAGCAGTACCCTCAGAAAACAGGGCGAGTTCATTAACATTCTCCTTGACGGGACAGGTACAGAATTCAGCGACGGTTCCTTCGACCGTGACATGACAGGCTGAAAGTGCATTGCTGGGCGCCACCACCAGACAAGGAGCTGCTGAAGTGAGCACCGCCACGTCGGATGGTTCTGCAGGATGTGCCGCCACCTCTGTAGAAACTGCAGCGGGCAACCTTGCCTCTGGGTACACAGCAGCGGGCACCACTACCTCGGGAGATTCTGCAGCATCAGCCGCCACCTCTGGAGATAGCATAGTGGGCGCCGCCGCTTTTAGAGTTTCAGTGGTGGTGTATGCAGCCCAAATACACCATAAAGCGATCCCCATTGTGGGAAGCTACAGACAGGGGAATCAGTATCAGCTGTGAAGTGACGAGACTCTGGACGATCAGCTGTGATGTGGCGAGACTCTGGACGATCAGCTGAGACGTGACGTGCCTCTGGATGATCATTTGAGACGTGACGTGCCTCTGGACGATCAGCTGAGACGTGACGTGCCTCTGGACGATCGATTGAGACGTGACTTGACTCATGACGATCAACTGTGACTTGACATGACTCATGAAGATCAGAGGTGACTTGACTTGACGCAGGAAGACCAGCTGTGACTTTACTTAACTCAGGAAGATCGGCTGTAAATTGACTTGGCTCAAGAAGATCAGCAGTGACTTGACTTGACTCATGAAGATCAGCGGTGACTTGACTTGACTCAGGGATGACATGAGCAGGCTGTGACTTGGCAGAATTGACATGAGCAGGCTCTGGCTTGGCAGCCTTGACATGAGCGGGCTCTAGAAGAGCGGCCATGACGGGACGAGACTCTGGAACGCCGGCCATTTTGGAGAAAGTCTCAGATCTGGCGGCCATCTTGCAAAAAGCCTCTGTGTTGACAGCCATTTTATGACAAATCTCTGAGTTTGTGCAGACGAGAGGCATGCGGATCCATATGCAAGCTTTTATTCATTAACATGGTCATAAAACACAGGCAGAGTTGAACAACAGTAAACGGATATGGCATGGGTAAGACACAATAGTAGTCCAGTGAACAGACGGTGTCGAACGGTGTCGAACGGTGGCGAACGTGATCCAAGGGGCAAAACAAAGAGAGATAATCCAGGTATACGAGCAATAGTCCAGGCAGGGGTAAATAGAGTCCAAACGACAAGATGAAAGAAAAGATACAAGGCAGGCTATAAACTTCAGAGCAGGCAGAGATCAGACAAAACGAGAAAGTGTACAAGATGGCACCGTGCTCCGCAGTTGTTTTTATGTTTTTGTTAGTTTGTCCTGTCTTTAGTTATATCCCTGCAATCAGTTTCACCAGAGATGAATTGCTGGACATTCAGCAGTACACATCACCCGATATTTCACCGTTTTTTGACTATTCTGATATTTTGCTGGACATTGTAGTTGGCGGAGCAGCGGCGCTGATCAAACGCTTTAGGACGCGCAGACAGGGGAAGCAAGCCAGTGCGGTCGTGAAGCTCAGACAGCGCGGATTCCGAACAGTGCTGCCTAGGATCAATTTACCGAATCTCCTCTCTCTACCCAACAAAACGGACGAACTCCTTCTGCTCTCCCAGACAAATAAGGATTTTTCAAACTTTGTTTCTCTGTGTTTCACAGAAACCTGGCTGAATGACGCCATTCCGGACAGTGTGTTAAGTCTGCTGGGCTTTCAGCTAATCAGAGCGGATCGCGACGCAGAATCAACAGGGAAATCGCGTGGCGGCAGGACATGTTTTTTACATTAATGAAAGGTGGTGTACAGATGTAACAGTGTTAAAGAAGATGTGCTGTCCCGATCTAGAAGCGCTTTTCATTAACTGTAAGCCTTTCTACTCGCCGCAGGAGTTTCACTCGTTCATTCTCGTGAGTGTTTACATTCCACCGCAAGCGCACGTGAGCTCAGCTTTACAGAAACTCGCTGATCAGATCACAGACACAGAACAACATTACCCGGACTCTGTTTTAATCATTCTCGGGGACTTTAATAAGGCAAATCTCTCCCGTGAACTGCCGAAATACAGGCAGCACATCACATGTCCCACCAGAGACAGTAATATACTGGATCACTGTTACACAGCAATAAAAGATGTAGGGCTGCAGCTAACGATTATTTTGATAATCGATTAGTTGGCTGATTATTTTTTCCGATTAATCGATTAATCAGATAAAAAAGCTAAATGTTCTTCTTTTTTTATTTTATTGACAAAAACACTTCCACATTCTGCCCAGTGTCCTTCAAACAAACGTGCCAACTGAATGCTATGAAAACATACAGTGCTCAACAATTTGTTAGACCACCTGTAATAATAAAGAGAAAACACAAATATTTTAGGAATCTGTCAAAGAATTGTTTAAACCTAAAAATTTTATTGTCATTTTTGGGGCAAATAACAAACTGAAACAACTAAATATTTATTCACATAATGAAAAAAATAGCCTCCTGCCTTTCATAACAGCATGCATTCTTGCTGGCATTGTTTAGCTACTTTTTGACTGTAATTGGGTATCTGAAAATCTTTCATAGATCTAGATCTTCATTCTTTCATGATAACAGCAATAATTATATTATAGCATTAGAAATAGCCTACTGTTACTGAAGACCTTACGCATATTGGAGGACTAACCAATACAGATAGCAAAAAAATGATTTTAGTAAACACCAATACTGTTAGTTTAGAGCAGCAGTGGCACAAAGCTTACATTATTTGTTATAAACCTTAAATACATTTGTTTTAATAAATTTGTTAAGCACTGTATATAGGCCTATAGTTTAAATCTCTTCATCACAAATTAAGATAATAATAAAGATAATAAAGACGAATAAAAACACAAACTCAGTGTTAACCAACTTTTTGATCACAGTCACGTTTACTGTAATTTCTTTATCCTGTAAAAGGCGGATATGAAGCATCTGATATTTACATTCATTCAACTATATGCGGTTATCCCTTTACAGTTCCTACTCTCATAAAATACGTGCACTACATGTTGACTTTTAAACCTTAATTTAACATTCAACAACAGATATTTCAGCACAATGAATGTTTTTGCGCTGAATATTAATCCCTCTCTGATGTGCGTTCATGCGCGCTCCGCGCCGGCACTCATTCAGTAAAGATTTAAACTTAATACAGACTGTCAGGATGGAACTTTATGCAAAAATGGAAATGCTCGCGTGAATTTGTGACATTTACAGATAAGGATATGACTGTAAACTGAACGTTTTTGCGCTGAGGACGCACACGCATCTGTCAAAGCGCCTGACAGGGCAAGCCATTACGCTAATGCATTAACTTAAAGCTTAAAATAAAGATTTCTCATGTATTAAGGACTGTAAAGAGATGGACGAATGAAACAGAGGGGGTTTTAAAAGCCTGTTTTGACCTCACTGATTGGAGTAGTTTTGAAACTGCTGCAAATGATCTGGACGAGCTCACAGAGTCTGTAACATCTTATATCAGTTTCTGTGAAGATATGTGGATTCCAACCAGGACTCATTTAACTTACAACAATGAAAAACCATGGTTCACTGTAAAACTCAGACAGCTCCGTCAGGCCAAAGAAGATGCTTACAGGAAGGGGGACTGTGGCGAGGGGGGCGTGGTTCAGTGAGGTCTGCAGTGGGAGAGAGAGACAGGAGACGAGCGGTGCGTAAGTAGGTAAAGTGCAAATGATAAACACCTGTGTCTCGTTTCAATAATTGGCATGGAGGGACTGGATAAAAGCCACCAGGTAACGGAAGCAAGGGAGAGAAAGACTGTCTGGGAGCTCGAGTCGCATGGAGAAACTTTGCTGGCGTGAATTGTATGCTGCCTGAGACTTTGAGTTATTGGCTGAGAGTCTGAAAGCGCTGTGAGCATTACTTCTTTTTATTTGTATACTGAGAACTTGAAATAAAGTGCAACTCCCAGTCACGCCGACTCTGTCTTCTTCCTTCCACCCCTTTTGAACCACATCATACTGGTGCCCGAAACCCGGGAAGGGAGAAGATCGCCAGCCGCCATCATGCAGTCTCCACCAGTATCTCCATTTGCAGAGGTCATCCAATCGCTCGCGGGTCTTCACAAGGAACATCATCAGGCACTGCTGGGCATGAGGGATGATCAGGAATGGTGTTTCCGAGACCTCCTCCAAGCCCAGCAGGAAGACCGCGAGCTGTTCCGGAGCTGGATTGACTGGGAGGTTCGAGCTCCGCGATCCCCTTCTGCCCCAGCCCCGCCCCCTCACGTGCCTCTCAATAAGATGGGTCCCCAGGACGACCCGGAGGCATTCCTAGACCTGTTTGAGAGGTCAGCTGAGGCGTGTGGGTGGCCCCAGGATGACTGGCTGGTGCGGCTCATTCCCCTGCTGTCTGGAGAAGCGTAGGTGGCCGCACAGCAACTGTCAGTCAAGAACTTCCTGGTCTACAAAGATCTTAAGCACTCCATCCTCCAGTGGGTCGGCTTGAGTCCCGAGCAGCACCGCCAGCGCTTCAGGTCACTGAACCTCGGAGAGTGTGGCCGACCCTTCATGATGGCGCAACAGCTCCGGGACGCCTGCCACAGATGGCTGATGGCCGAAGGAAGCGACGTCGAGGAAGTCATCGATAAGGTGGTGCTGGAGCAGTTCGTGCTCGGCTGCCAAGGAAGACTGCCCAGTGGGTCCAGTGTCACCGCCCGGCGTCGCTAAAACAGGCCATCCAACTGGCGGAGGACCAGATGGTGGAGTGTCCGGGGGTCGGCGAACCCCTACCATCTGTTTCTCTCTCTCCTCCTTCCCCTGTGTTTTTTCCCTCCAAACCGGTCCCTCTCCCCAGGTCCAGAGGGAATCTTCCTCCACGAGCCCCACCCCCTGAGAGGGGTGGCCCGAGGACTGAACCTTTAGCTGCCCCGAGGGTGCCGCCCAGGGGGGCGGGGCCGACTGGTATCAGCTCAGCCGCAGCTTCCATTCCTCTGCTCCCTCCATGCCAATTCCTTGACCCGCTTGGGCCGGCCTGTTGGCGTTGCGGGGACCCAGGTCATTTTATTGGTCGGTGTCCAGTGATGGAGGTGGGGACGCTGATCCGAGTCCCGGACACCCCACAGGCTGCCCCGATCAAGCTGGCCTGTACCAAATACCCGTGAGTATTAAGGGGGGTACATATCAGGCTTTGGTGGATTCAGGATGTAACCAAACCTCAATTCATCAAAGCCTGATTCAGCCGGAGGCATTGGCTAAGAGCCGCGGGGTTAGGGTATGGTGCGTGCACAGGGATGTGGTGAACTACCCCTTAGTGTCCGTGGCTATCCAATTTCGGGGACAAAGGCATAGGGTAGAGGTGGCGGTTAGCCCACACCTCAGAAATCCGCTAATTTTGGGTACCAATTGGCCAGGATTTTGTGTATTATTGGGGCATTTATGTGCGGATGTCTCTTGGAGCAACGAGGAGCGGGGAAGGGAGGCGGTCGCGCAGGTGGGGGAGGCTGAGCTGGGACCAGCGGGAACTGAGATAGGGGAACGAAGTGCTGTTGTGAGGAGAAACCTCATAGAGTGTGATGATTTTCCCCTGGAACAGTCCCAGGATGAAACGCTCAAAAACGCCTTTGATCAGGTCCGTTCCATCGATGGACAGCCTCTCCAACCGGCTCAACCGCTCTCCTATCCTTATTTTGCTATTTTAAAGGACAAGTTGTATCAAGTGACCCAAGACACAAGATACGTTGTATCTTCAAAACAAGATACAACGCAGTTATTAGTACCGAAAAGCCGTCAGGAAATGCTTTTCCAGGCGGCTCACTGTAATCCGATGGCCGGGCATTTGGGACAAACTGCAACACTTAATTGTCTAACGACCCGATTTTTCTTGCCGGGCATTCATGAGAACATGTGCAGGTGGTGCGCGTCTTGTCATGAATGTCAGCTGGTAAACCCGCCGGCCACCCCAAAAGCACCACTGTGCCCGCTCCCTCTTATGCAGGTCCCCTTTGAACGAATTGGCATGGACCTCATTGGGCCATTAGAACGATCTGCACGTGGGCATCACTTTGCATTAGTCTTAGTGGATTATGCAACACGATACCCAGAGGCAGTGGCACTCCACAGCATTTCCGCGAAAAGTGTGGCGGACACACTGTTTCATTTAATCTCCCGGGTGGGAATCCCGAAAGAGATTCTCTCCAATCAAGGCACGGTGTTTATGTCACGGACTCTCCGTGAACTTTACGAATTTTTGGGCATTAAATAAATTCGCACCAGCTTCTACCACCCACAAACAGACGGTCTGGTTGAACGTTTTAATCGCACATTGGAAACCAAGATGCCAAAAATTGGGACAAGTGGCTGGAACCCCTTTTGTTTGCCGTGCGAGAGGTCCCCCAAGCCTCCACGGGGTTTTCCCCCTTCGAGCTTCTCTACGGACATCAGCCCCATGGGGTGTTGGACGTTCTAAGGGAAGCTTGGGAGGATGGACCTTCGAACAGTGAGAATGAAATTCAGCATGTACTGGACCTGAGAACAAAACTCCACACTTTGAGGTGGCTCTCTATGGAGAATTTGTTACAGGCTCAAGGCAGACAAAGCCGGCTATATAACAGGGGAACCAGATTACGCAAATTTGCACCGGGAGAGAAAGTGCTTGTGTTGCTCCCAACTTCTAGTTCCAAATTACTCGCCAAGTGGCAAGGACCCTTGGAGGTCACACGATGAGTTGGGGAACTCAATTATGAGTTAGTGCGATCAGACAAGAGCGGGGCACGTCAAGTTTACCATCTCAATCTCCTCAAAAAATGGAGTGAGGCGGAGTCAGTGATGTTGGCGAGGGTGGTGAGTGGAGAGGGAGATCTCGAGCCGGAAGTGAACAATAAAAACCAATCTTTCGCTCTGGCCCCAGCAGGGGATCACCTCTCGCCCTCCCAGCTCACTAACGTGGCCAAATTGCAAGCTGAGTTTGCAGATGTGTTCTCGCACCTGCCTGATCGCACAAACCTCATTCAGCACCACTTTGAGACCGAGCCGGGCGTGGTAGTACGCAGCTGGCTGTATCGTTTACCTGAACACAAAAAAAAGGTAGTTCAGACTGAATTAGAGGCGATGCTAGATATGGGAGTAATAGAGGAATCCAACAGTGACTGGGCGAGCCCGATAGTTTTAGTGTCAAAAATGGACGGCTCGATCCGGTTCTGTGTGAATTATCGTAAGGTGAATGCGGTGTCGAAATTCGACGCATATCCAATGCCGCGGGTTGACGAATTGCTCGATCGACTGGGTTCTGCTCGATTTTATTCGACACTGGATTTAATGAAAGGATATTGGCAGCTCCCCTTAACACCTATATCCAAGAAAAGACAGCTTTCACAACGCCGTTTGGATTACACCAATTTGTTACGCTTCCTTTCGGCTTGTTTGGGGCTCCGGCCACCTTTCAGCGGCTCATGGACCGGATACTCCGACCGCACGCTGTGTATGCCACTGCCTATTTGGATGATATTATCATCTATAGCAACGATTGGCCACGTCATATGCAGCATCTGCGGGCTGTTCTGAGATCGCTGAGAGGGGCCGGACTCACGGCCAACCCAAAAAAGTGTGCAGTTGGGCGTGTGGAGGTCAGGTATCTGGGCTTCCACTTGTGTCACGGACAGGTGCGTCCCCGAGGCCCAAGACCAAAAAGGAGGTGAGGCAGTTCCTCGGGCTGGTGGGATATTATAGAAGGTTTGTACCTAATTATTCGGACCTCACCAGCCCGCTGACTGACCTCACTAAAAAGGAGGCACCAGATCCGGACCAGTGGACGGAGCAGTGCCAGCAGGCTTTCACCCATGTAAAGGCTGCTCTGTGTGGTGGGCCGCTCCTGCACTCCCCTGACTTTACTCTCCCCTTTTTGTTGCAGACACATCGGACAGGGGGCTTGGAGTGGTCCTGCCCCAGGAGATAGAGGGTGAGGAACGTCTGGTGCTGTACATCAGTCGTAAGCTCTCGAAGAGAGAGACGATGTACATCACTATAGAAAAGGAGTGTTTGGCGATAAGATGGGCGGTCCTCACTCTCCGCTATTATCTCCTGGGATGGCAGTTCACTCTCTGTTCGGACCACGCGCCCCTGCAGTGGCTCCACTGCATGAAAGATACCAACACGTGGATCACCCGTTGGTATCTGGCATTACAGCCCTTTAAATTCAAGGTGGTCCACAGGCCGGGGGTGTGGATGGCTGTAGCTGACTTTCTCTCCAGAAATGGAGGGGGGGGGGCCTGCAAGCTGGAGGGATCCCCAGCCTGAGTCGGGCGGTGGGAATATGTGGCGAGGGGAGCGTGGTTCAGCGAGGTCTGCAGCGGGAGAGAGAGACAGGAGACGAGCGGTGCGTAAGTAGGTCAAGTGCAAATGATAAACACCTGTGTCTAGTTTCAGTAATTGGTATGGAGGGACCGGATAAAAGCCACCAGGTAACGGAAGCAAGGGAGAGAGAGACTGTCTGGGAGCTCGAGTCGCATGGAGAAACTTTGCTGGCGTGAATTGTATGCTGCCTGAGACTTTGAGTTATTGGCTGAGAGCCTAAAAGCGCTGTGAGCGCCACTTCTTTTTATTTGTAGACTGAGAGCTTGAAATAAAGTGCGACTCCCAGTCATGCCGACCCTGTCTTCTTCCTTCCACCCCTTTTGAATCACATCACAGGGACAAAGTCTTGTATAAACAGGCCAAATACACACTGGAAAAGGAGATCAGGGTGGCAAAGAGGAATTATTCTAAAAAATTAAGGTTTCAGTTCACTTCCAGCGACTTAGCATCAGTGTGGAAAGGTCTGAAAGACATTACCAGCTACAATACACCATCCCCCAGCACTGTGGAGAATCAACAACTGGCAGACGATCTGAATGAGTTCTATTGCAGGTTTGAAAAAACACCCCACATCCACCCTGAACACCTCTCCACACAACCATTAACACCTTCTGCAACCCCCCCTCTCCCCCACACCTGCACCTCAGATCAGTGAAGACGATGTGCACCAGGTCTTCCGGAAGCAGAAGAGAAAGAAAGCACCAAGCCCAGATGGTGTCACACCAACCTGTCTGAAAACCTGTGCAGACCAGCTGGCCCCCATCTTCACACAGATCTTCAACAGATCACTGGAGCTGTGCGAAGTCCCTTCATACTTCAAACGCTTCACCATCATCCCCATCCCAAAGAAACAAACTTACAGGACTAAATGACTAGAGGCGTCTGTGGTCATGAAGTCATTTGAAAAACTGGTGTTGGACTTCCTGAAGGACATTACTGGACCCTTGCTGTATGCTCTTCAGTTTGCCAGGTCTGTGGACGATGCAGTCAATATGGGACTGCATTATGTTCTGCAACATCTAGACAGACCAGGGACTTATGTGAGGATCCTGTTTGTGGACTTCAGCTCGGCCTTTAACACTATCATCCCAAACCTCCTCCTGCCCAAATTATCTCAGCTCTCCGTGTGCACCTCCGTCTGTCAATGGATCAACAGCTTCCTGACAGACAAACTAGTGAGGCTGGGAAAATTCTCATCCAGCACCCGCATAATCAGCACTGGAGCTCCTCAGGGCTGCGTTCTCTCTCCACTGCTTTTCTCCCTCTACACCAACGACTGCACATCAAAAGACCCCTCTGTCAAGCTCCTAAAGTTTGCAGATGACACCACACTTATCGGCCTCATTCAGGACGGTGACGAGTCTGCTTAAAGACAGGAGGATAAAGAGCTGGATGTCTGGTGTAGTCTTAACAACCTGGAGCTGAACACACTCAAAACAGCCACAGGAGCTGCTGAAATAGTTCTATTCCGCCATCATTGAATCTGTCCTCTGCACGTCAATAACTGTCTGGTTCAAATCAGCTACCAAATCTGACCTCAGAAGACTACAGAGGGTAGTCCGGACTGCTGAGCGAATCATTGGTACAACCCTCCCTACTCTCCAAGAACTGTACTTATCCAGAGTGAGCAAAAGGGCTGGCAAAATCACTCTGGTTCACTCTGGTTCAAAATCGCTCAATAACTGTCTGGTTCAAATCAGCTACCAAATCTGACCTCAGAAGACTACAGAGGGTAGTCCGGACTGCTGAGCGAATCATTGGTACAACCCTCCCTACTCTCCAAGAACTGTACTTATCCAGAGTGAGCAAAAGGGCTGGCAAAATCACTCTGGACCCCTCACATCCAGCACACTCCCTCTTTGAACTGCTGCCATCTGGTCGACGCTACAGAGCTCTGAGCACCAAAACGACCAGGCACAGGAACAGTTTCTTCCCTCAGGCAATCCATCTTATGAACACCTGACAATAATTGTGGAACACACACTATTTATACACTTATACACTTATTTATCTAACACACATACTTAATTTACATTTTGAATTTGCACATAATATACCTGTACATACAAAACTGTCTATTGTAATATACCTGTACATACAATTGTCAATTTGTATATTGTTATTCTCTATTTACTTGTTTTATTTTTATTCTTTTATTATCTGTGTTTTTGTCCTGTCACTGTCATTCTGTTGCACTGTGGAAGCTTCTGTCACGAAAACAAATACCTCGTATGTGTAAACATACCTTGCAATAAAGCTCATTCAGATTCTGAAAACAGGCAAAGATCAAGATACGGGTAAACAAACTATGACCAAGACTAAACTATACTTTAACTAAGGAAAACACAGAATGGCTTCGTAATGTAGCTATCACTTGGATAGCGATAAACGCTAAACAATACTTAGCAACTTGAGCAGGATCTGAGTGTGTGTGTAATATAGTTTGTGTGTGATTGGTTACAGCTGTATGCAATCACTGCAATTGATGATGGGAAATGCAGTCCAGAGAGACATGTAACAGTCTGTGTGGTGTGAGAATCAATATAATGGAAGGGCTACCTCTGGTGGCAATCAGACGGAAGACCACAAACAGGATTTGTGACAATCTCTCTTATTTTGGGAAAATAATTAAAATTTTGCAGATTCTCCAAGGGGGATGTAAACTTTTGACCTCAACTGTGTATGTCACGGTGTGGTGTAGGAGACAAGCACGAATATGAACAAGCACGAAGTCTTTAATAATCCACATAAGGGTAATCCATACCAGGTAGACAGGGTTCACACACACAGCTAATGTAGACGCGACCGGACAAAGAAACACTGAACTGATTACAACTTATATGGGGAATGTAAATGAGGATAATGACTAGAGACATCTGAACATAATGACACAATCGGACATAGACGGAAACTAGGTCACAGAGCACATGGGGAATGAAACCACAACAAACAGTTCTGGGGTGTGACAGTTCGCCCCCCTCCCGGAAGGTGCAGCCTCGCGCCGCAGGAACAACAAAGGGAGGGACGGAGGGGTCTTAGGAGGAGGACAAAGGAGAGGATGTGGGATGGTGACAGGGCATGGCAAAGGGCTGGCAGGAAAGCAGGCAAACAGTACAGGTGGAGGTTTGGGTGGAGGACAGACACCTGAGAGGAGAATGACAGACAGAATCCAGGGAGGAGATGATGGAGGAAGGAGCCAGGGAGGAAACAGGAGGAGCCAGGGTGGATCAGACGGAGAGAGGAGCCAGGGAGAAGACAGGAGGGACTTGGAGCAGGAGGAGGCAGGCAGGACCCCGGCCACAGCCATGATGGTGGCCCACGGTGGAGCCGACGGAGGGAGGAGCCCTGGTGGAGGAAGGGCTAACAACTCCAGGGGGCCGACCGATGGCGGCGGAGCAGGTGGAGGTGGAGGCCCGAGGCGGAGGCCGAGAGCCGATGAGCCAGGGCGATGGGGAGGATCTGGAGGGCCAAGGCGGAGCAGATAGCGCTGGTGACTGAGGCGGAGCTGGGGATCCGGAAGGCAGCGGTGGAGCCGGAGTGACAGAGGACCGAGGTGGAGCTGGAGGGAAGGAGGAGCCTGACAGAGCGAGAGGGACGAAGGGATGGGGCGCAGCTGGAGGAGTAGAGTCCCGAGGCGGCGGATGATCGACGACAGACCAAGGTGGAGCCGGAGGGATGAGGGAGCCCGGCAGAGCTGGTGGACTGATGGGCCACGGCGGAGAGGAGGGAGCTAGGAGCCATGGTGGAGCCGCTGGGTCGAAGGGCCGAGGTGGAGTCCAGGCCTCAGAGGCTGAAGGCGGAGACAAAGCTCCAGTCACGACGCCGATGGAGCCTGGCAGACCCACGGCGATCCCACTGCACAGATGGTGGGCTGAGGGTGAGCAGAGGGGTTGCCAGGATGCAGCAGTGGCAGATCTGAGGCAGGGATGACAGGAGGAGGCAGGAGAGGGAGGGTGGGTGGGCGGGAGTTCAGGATGCTCAGGGGGCTTAGGAATGGTGTGTGCTGCTCACACACACACCACAAGGCTACTTCCAGCACCGTGAGCGCCAGCGACAGGGGAACGATCTCCGTGGTCGTTATCACACTGGCAGATAGTTCAGGGCAGACAGACAGTTCAAGGCAAGCAGACAGTTCATTCACGGCCTCCATGGTTGTATCAGGACAGGAAGAGGATGATGGAAGACTGGATAACTCAGAAACAAAATCAATTAACTCCCTGGGGTCGACGGTCACGCCGGCTTGACCAGCTCAGTTTTTTTTAAGATCAGTGCAAAAGACAGTAAACATACTCTGTTGATTTTGGCCACACAAATAAGTGTTATACATCAATAGAAACTGTTAAGTGTCTACTTTTATTTGTGTACACTCACAATAACAACAAAACTTTGTGCTTTTATAAAATAAAGAAAACACACAGGGTGCGCTCTCTGTCTTCTCCGTGAACTGCTTTTAGAAACGCGTCACTAAAATGAACTGTAACTCAGCAAATACTCAGCATACAGACATGAGAGATATATCTATAGAAACCTTGAAGTGTCTACGTTTAAATGAAAGTCTTAGTCTTATAGAAAACAAATATTCTGTGATAAAGTAATCCGTATGAAACCAACACGATTTTCAGTCTTTCCCGTCTAACTCATTATCTCTAATGCAATCCCGCCCCCTCGCGTCTCGCGCCGTTCATATGTAAATATCCACATAAGCCGCGCGCACATGGAAATGCCCAACATAAACAAAGCGTGAGGAGATCGTTCATCACGGCTACTATTCGTTTCTGGGAGAAGAAGGCTGGATTTCCCTCAAAAGAACAACAAGATTTCATCCAGTAGAGGAGATCAATCTGATGAGTAAGTAATGTTTCCTTTTTGCATTAACCTGTTATTGTGGCATAAACTTTTTACGCCACAATAACAGGTTTACTAGTTGAACACATTTACTAGTTGGGTTTTTCCCAAACTACAACTTGATGAATGCTACGCATCCAAGAATGTTTAGACCATATTTATTATTAATACTCTGTTCACAAATAGATTTTAATAGCATGCTAAACAATAATAATTAGTTTCTCAGACATAAAATATCCTTTTTTATAGTACAAAGTACATCCTTTTATAGTACAAAGCATGCGTGAGTCTATGGCTACAGAATCATATAATAGGCTATTATAAAATCATACATACTAGGCTATATGACTACAAAATCATAGTTGGGTTTTTCCCAACCTATAATTCCTGACTACAATGTTTGAAATCGAGTAAAACATTTTGAATATGATAGGCAATTCATTGTATTTAAATTTCTTACGGCGCGATTGTTTTTATGCTCTATATAAAACAATAAAAGTAATATGAGTGTACACTGTAATATGATGAATGCTATGAGTCTAAGTATGTTCAGAACATGTTTATTATTAATAGCCTACTCTGTTCAAAAATAGATTTTAATAACGTGCTAAACAATAATAATTAGTTTCTCGGATATAAAATGTATATATATTTTTTTTTTTACGATAGTACAAAGCATGCGTGAGTCTATGGCTACAAAACCTATATATATAATAAAATACAAACAACCAAAAAAAAACCATTTGTGAGCATGTTAATATCAGGAGCATCTCAATAAATTAGAATGTCGTGGAAAAGTTCATTTATTTCACTAATTAAACTCAAATTGTGAAACTCGTGTATTAAATAAATTCAATACACACAGACTGAAGTAGTTTAAGTCTTTGGTTCTTTTAATTGTGATGAATTTGACTCACATTTAACAAAAATCCACCAATTCACTATCTCAACAAATTAGAATATGGTGACATGCCAATCAGCTAATCAACTCAAAACACCTGCAAAGGTTTCCTGAGCCTTCAAAATGGTCTCTCAGTTTGGTTCACTAGGCTAGACAATCATGGGGAAGACTGCTGATCTGACAGTTGTCCAGAAGACAATCTTTGACACCCTTCACAAGGAGGGTAAGCTACAAACATTCATTGCCAAAGAAGCTGGCTGTTCACAGAGTGCTGTATCCAAGCATGTTAACAGAAAGTTGAGTGGAAGGAAAAAGTGTGGAAGAAAAAGATGCACAACCAACCGAGAGAACCGCAGCCTTATGAGGATTGTCAAGCAAAATCGATTCAAGAATTTGGGTGAACTTCACAAGGAATGGACTGAGGCTGGGGTCAAGGCATCAAGAGCCACCACACACAGACGTGTCAAGGAATTTGGCTACAGTTGTCACATTCCTCTTGTTAAGCCACTCCTGAACCACAGACAACGTCAGAGGCGTCTTACCTGGGCTAAGGAGAAGAAGAACTGGACTGTTGCCCAGTGGTCCACAGTCCTCTTTTCAGATGAGAGCAAGTTTTGTATTTCATTTGGAAACCAAGGTCCTAGAGTCTGGAGGAAGGGTGGAGAAGCTCATAGCCCAAGTTGCTTGAAGTCCAGTGTTAAGTTTCCACAGTCTGTGATGATTTGGGGTGCAATGTCATCTGCTGGTGTTGGTCCATTGTGTTTTTTGAAAACCAAAGTCACTGCACCCGTTTACCAAGAAATTTTGGAGCACTTCATGCTTTCTTCTGCTGACCAGCTTTTTAAAGATGCTGATTTCATTTTCCAGCAGGATTTGGCACCTGCCCACACTGCCAAAAGCACCAAAAGTTGGTTAAATGACCATGGTGTTGGTGTGCTTGACTGGCCAGCAAACTCACCAGACCTGAACCCCATAGAGAATCTATGGGGTATTGTCAAGAGGAAAATGAGAAACAAGAGACCAAAAAATGCAGATGAGCTGAAGGCCACTGTCAAAGAAACCTGGGCTTCCATACCACCTCAGCAGTGCCACAAACCGATCACCTCCATGCCATGCCGAATTGAGCCAGTAATTAATGCAAAAGGAGCCCCTACCAAGTATTGAGTACATATACAGTAAATGAACACAGTTTCCAGAAGGCCAACAATTCACTAAAAATGTTTTTTTTTTTTTAATTGGTCTTATGAAGTATTCTAATTTGTTGAGATAGTGAATTGGTGGGTTTTTGTTAAATGTGAGCCAAAATCATCACAATTAAAAGAACCAAAGACTTAAACTACTTCAGTCTGTGTGCACTGAATTTATTTAATACACGAGTTTCACAATTTGAGTTTAATTACTGAAATAAATGAACTTTTCCACGACATTCTAATTTATTGAGATGCACCTGATATTAACATGCTCACAAATGTTTTTTATTTTTTTTTTGGTTGTTTGTATTTTATTGAATCAGATTCCTGCACCAAAGATGAATCCTGATGACTTTCTTCAAACTGTTTTCCTCTGAGAGCGCTGTACCAACATCAGATGTTCAACTACACTGATATTCTATGGTAAAACAAGCTCCTTGACTACTGATTGTTTTTTTCTTGAATCCACGGAAAGAAGTAGAAACACTTAAAATATCACACACGTAAATATCAGGTATGATTTACTTGTTTCACTTGTTGGACAGAATCTGTTGCAGGAATGACTCAAAGTCTGTTCACATCTCTATGGTTAGATCAGTGTGCACAATAATGTGTCTTTGACCTTCATTATGTATGATTTGATTATACTGTGTTGTAAATAAAATACAAATAATTTAAAAAAAAAACATTTTTTTCAATCTCCTCACATTCTGTCTTACCTGCCTCTAAGTCAAAGTCACACTGATTGGCCATTAGGGGAGGGCCCTTTGTCTCTCAGGTGAGAATCACTTAATATTCAAGGCCATTGCCACTCCCTCGCATATAGGCTTTCAATCACAAAACATGTGTTTAAAAATTTAAATCAATATATTGTTTTCTGTGAAGGAGTAAGATGATTTTCACATAATTTTGACATGAATATTCTAGCCTACAAGACTGATTACTTAAAGACTTATTCAGAACTATTCGGTATGTGTTTTATGGCCTTATTTCAGCTACATTTTTTCCCCAAAACTTACTAACCATGCATAATGTTTTTTTTCCTAAAAAAAATGCAAACATATACATCAGTCTTGCTCACATATTATGGTAGCACAGTTTTTGCTGAACACAAAAAAAATACATGTTGGCCAATAGTATGTTATAAGTAGCTGAAATAAGCACAAATGTCAGGGCATGTCAAAACATCTCAATGGCCCCAAAATCACCTCAGACCCCAGAGGGTTAAATCTCCCGAGTCCTGCCTCAGCACACCCTCAATGGTGGTGCAGTAGGTCAGGCTATCTTCCAAGCCCTCGTGCTCCTTTTCATCCTCCGTCGCGTGCTCAGTTGCCGGCTCTCGCACCAGGCTCAGGCTCGTTGGTCGCGGCTGGCTCAGGTTCTCTGTCAGCAGAGGGCTCAGGCATAGGCTCTGCGCAGCGGGGTGGTCGTGGGCTGGGCTCTGGTTCAGGAGTGGGGCTGGTGTCGCCGTCTGCTATGTCCACGGTGAGCTGTGATTTGCAGGACACCAGCACCCACTCAATAAAGGCGGCGAGGCTCTCGAGGACCCTACCCAGACAACTGCGCTCGTGTGGCGGCATTTAGTCCAGCTTGATGCAGCTGTTCGGGTAGTGTGTGTAGTTCGCAAGAAAGTCCTTGGTGTGGTCTTAGAGAGAGCAATCCCCCTGCTCCAGCAGGAGGACGAGGACAGCCGGGTCATTCATAAGAAAAAAGCAAAACTTTCAAAACAGAAAATAAAACACGAGGGGAAGACGCTGCTTTACCGTATACGGTCCGGTCTTCTGTCACGATGTGGTGTAGGAGACATGCACAAATATGAAGAAGATAACGATAAACAGTCTTTAATAAGCCACATAAGGGTAATCCATACCAGGTAGACAGGATTCACACACACAGCTAATGTAGACACGACCGGACAAAGAAGCACTGAACTGATTACAACTTAAATGGGGAACGTAAATGAGGATTATGACTAGACACACCTGAACATAATGACACAATCAGACATAGACAGAAACTAGGTCACAGAGCACATGGGGAATGAAAACACAGCAAAACAGTCCTGGGGTGTGACAGTGTATACACACACACACACACACACACACACACACACAGGTTTATTTTTGTGAATTGTGGGGACATTCCATAGGCGTAATGGTTTTTATACTGTACAAACCGTATTTTCTATTGCCCTACACCAACCCTACACCTAAACCTACCCCTTACAGGAAACTATGTGCATTTTTACTTTCTCAAAAAAACTCATGAGAATGAGAGAATGAGAATGAGAATGAGCTTTATTGCCAGATATGTTTACACATACGAGGAATTTGTTATAGTGACAAGCTCCACAGTGCAACAGAATGACAGCGACAGGACAGGACACAGATAATAAAAAGAATAATATACAAATATACAAAATAGACAATGTACAAAATAGCAAAAACACAATATATAATATAGACAATTATATATGTACAGGTATGATATGTGCAAATTTGAAATGTAAATAAGTATGTGTGTTAAATAAATAATGTATAATAGTGTTGTGTGTTCCACGTTTATTGGTTAGACTTCATGAGATGGATTGCCTGAGGGAAGAAACTGTTCCTGTGCCTGGCCGTTCTGGTGCTCAGAGCTCTGTAGCATCAACCAGACGGCAACAGTTCAAAGAGGGAGTGTGCTGGATGTGAGGGGTCCAGAGTGATTTTGCCAGCCCTTTTGCTCACTCTGGATAAGTACAGTTCTTGGAGAGTAGGGAGGGTTGTACCAATGATTCGCTCAGCAGACCGGACTACCCTCTGTAGTCTTCTGAGGTCAGATTTGGTAGCTGAGCTGAACCAGACAGTTATTGACGTGCAGAGGACAGATTCAATGATGGCGGAGCAAAACTGTTTCAGCAGCTCCTGTGGCAGGTTGAACTTCCTCATCTGATGAAGGAAGTACAACCTCTGCTGGGCCTTTTTCACAATGGACTCAATGTGATTGTCCCACTTCAGGTCCTGAGAAATTGTGGTGCCCAGGAATCTGAATGACTCCACTGCAGTCACTGTGCTGTTCATGATGGTGAGTGGGGGGAGTGCAGGGGGGTTTCTCATGAAGTCCACGATCATCTCCACAGTTTTGAGCGTGTTAAGCTCCAGGTTGTTAAGACTACACCAGACAGCCAGCTCCTTAACCTCTTATCTGTAGGCAGATTTGTCACCGTCCTGAATGAGGTAGATGACTGTGGTGTCATCTGCAAACTTTAGGAACTTGACAGAGGGGTCTTTTGATGTGCAGTCGTTGGTGTAGAGGGAGAAGAGCAGTGGGGAGAGGACGCAACCATGGAGGGGCGCCAGTGCTGATCGTATGGGTGCTGGATGAGAATTTTCCAAGCTTTACTAGCTGCTGCCTGTCTGTCAGGAAGCTGTTGATCCACTGACAGACAGAGGTTGGGACGGATAGCTGAGTTAATTTGGGCTGGAGGAGTGATGGGATGATGGTGTTAAAAGCGGAGCTGAAGTCTATAAACAGGATCCTCACATAAGTCCCTGGTCTGTCTAGATGTTGCAGGATGTAGTGCAGTCCCATGTTGACTGCATCATCCACAGACCTGTTTGCTCTGTAGGCAAACTGCAGGGGGTCCATTAAGGGTCCAGTGATGTCCTTCAGATAAGCCAAAACCAGTCTTTCAAATGATTTCATGGCCACAGACGTTAGAGTCACAGGTCTGTAGTCATTAAGTGGGAGAGGGGGGTTGCTGGAGGTGTGAATGGAGTTTTTTCAAACCTGCAATAAAACTCTTTCAGATCGTCTGCCAGTTGTTGATTCTCCATAGTGCTGGGGGATGGTGTCTTGTAATAGGTGATGTCCTTCAGACCTTTCCACACTGAAGCAGGATCACTGGAAGAGAATTGGTTCCTTAGCTTTCCAGAATAATTCATCTTTGCCACTCTGATCTCCTTTTCCAGTGTGTATTTGGCCTGTTTATACAAGAATCTGTCCCCATTCCTGTGAGCATCTTCTTTGGCCTGACGGAGCTGTCTGAGTTTTGCAGTGAACCATGGTTTATCATTGTTGTAGGTTAAATGAGACCTGGTAGGAATGCACATATCCTCACAGAAACTGATATATGATGTTACAGTCTCTGTGAGCTTGTCCAGATCGGTGGCAGTAGCTTCAAAATCACTCCAATCAGTGAGAAAGAATCAGGCTTGTAAATCCCGCTCTACTTCATTAGTCCATCTTTTTACAGTCCTTAAGACAGGTTTACCTGATTTCAGTTTCTGCCTGTGGGTTGGTATGAGATGAACTAAACAGTGATCAGAGAGCCCCAAAGCTGACCGTGGGACAGAGTGATATGCATCCTTTATTGCTGTGTAACAGTGGTCCAGTATATTACTGTCTCTGATGGGACATGTAACATGCTGTCTGTATTTTGGCAGTTCACGGGAGAGATTTTCTTTATTAAAGTCCCCTAGAATGATTAAAACAGAGTCCGGGTGTTGTTGCTCAGTCTGTGTGATCAGGTCAGTGAGTTTCTGTAAAGCCAGGCTCATGTGCGCTTGCGGAGGAATGTAAACACTCGCGCGAATGAACGAGCAAAACTACTGCGGCGTGTAGAATGGTTTACAGTTAATGAAGAGCACTTCTAGGCCGGGACAGCACATCTTCTTTAACACAGTGACATCTGTACACCACCTATTGTTGATGTAAAAGCATGTCCCTCCGCCGCGCGATTTCCCCATTGATTCTGCGTTGCGATCCGTTCTAAACAGCTGAAAGCCCGGCAGATGTAGCGTGCTGTCCGGAATGGCGTCATTCAGCCAGGTTTCCGTGAAACACAGAGCAGCAGAGTTTGAAAAATCCTTATTTGTCCGGGAGAGCAGAAGAAGTTCATCCGTTTTGTTGGGTAGAGAGACGAGATTCGCCAGATGGATGCTAGGCAATGGCGTCCGAATTCCACGTTGTCTGAGCTTCACGAGCGCGCCGGCTCGCTTCCCCCATCTGTGTGTCCTAAAGCATTTGACCAGCGCTACTACTCCGCCAACTACAACGTTCAGCAAAACATCTGAGTAATAGAAGATTTTTTGGTGTGTTCTGTCGAATGTTCAGCAGTTCATCCCTAGTAAAACTGATCATGTTTGAGAAACAAAAAACAGAAAAAACTAACAACAACTGTACAAACACTGGAGAGCTAAGCACTGTGGCTGCCATGTGCGGCACCATCTTAGATATCATTCTGTATGATTTATAAGTCTTTTGAAATATGGGGACATGGGGAAATGCCCTCATAAGTCACCTTCTCCTTGTAAAACCTATGTCATACCCATGTCATTATACAAATTTGTGTCCTCATATGTAACAAACACACACACACACACACTGCACTGTATAAAATCCATAAAATAGAATTTTGCACTAAATTGTGTTGTGCTTTAGAGTTAACAGAAATGTCCATAAAATTAATGCATTATGTCCTGGAAGAAAATTAACAGTACATTTATTTTTATTTTTTTAGTGCGTTAATTTTCTTTCAGGACATCAATAATTTTATGGACATTTCTCTTACCCCTAAAACACAACTGAATAAAGTGCAAAATACTAAATCAATTCCTTTGCATTAATAAAATGCATTAAGCCTTATTTTTACAGTGTTTTTACACTGATTTTTTATTTTATTTATTTATTTTTTTTAAATTCCGTTTCAAGCTGGGAAGATATTCTTCTTGTCAGTTAACTTTATGATTTTTCAATCTTTTTTTACAATCTGGATGCAGTCACTTGTTCTGATCAAACCACATGGGTGTGAGATGAAAAGGGCATCATGGTGTAAGAACGGCCAATGCTCAATGCCCACACCTTCACTCACAAACTGACAATACTATTCCTCCACCCTGCACTTCAGATAGCTACATCTGTGTGCAATGTCAAGCTGGTAAATATATGAATTATGTAACTGCATGTTCCAAATATGAAAATTAAAATGGACTTATTCAGTGGAATGTATTTTTTCTGTGCAATGTTGTTTATTGTCAGTGTTAAACATAAAATTCATACATGTTTGAAACAACATGAGGGTGTGGAAATGATGGCAGAATTTTCATTTTTGGGTGAACTACTCATTTAAGCTTGACCTTTTACCACGATACATGGAAAAAATAAAAACATACACCTTTAATACACAATATACAATTAGAAATACAAAAATGATTCACTAACCCTAACCATAAGATCTGTAAATCGGCACAAAAGAAGAAAACAAAGGCAGTCCATGTAATAGCTATTCACATTTTTTATATGAATGCTTAAGTAATGCCAGTGTAGTTGCTCCAAAAATGGACAGTGAAAGCAGGTTTGCAGCTCTGCTTCATGAGACCCTTGTCTCTTCTAACATCCTGTTATACAGCTTCAGTCTAACCACAAGCTGTTAAATGGGAGTATGAAGGCTGCAGCAAGAGGCTATACAGTTTCCTGTTTCATGCACTGTGGGTTTTCAACCCATCACAATATATATATATACATACAAAATGAACACAAGGTAACACTTTATTTTAGTCTCTTAACTAGTTGCTTATTAGCACGGATATTACTAGAATATTAGCCATTTATTAGTAGTAATTAAGCACATATTAATGCCTTATTCTGCATGACCTTTGTATGATATCAGAGAGTGAATCAGACAAATTAAGATTTGATCGGATTGGTGTTGAACAACCCAAAGAGCCAAATTTCACAGAGGGGCCCCAAGGCTGCAACAGGATGCCATAAATCAGATTCCTAGCTCCAGCCTGTCTGAAGAAAACCTTACCAACAAGCCTCTTTCACAGAACAGCTTGCAACATTAAAACAAAAGGAACACTTATTGATAATTCCAATTCAGGAAGGAGACTGTCAAATTTGGGGCAAGTAATCAAGACTGATGGTCAAAGAGATGGCCATCACATGTGTTCCACGATAGAAATCACAAGCTTCTTTTCTCCACATAGAAGACAAAGAACCCGACTGAAATTCCTTCCAAACCCCTTTTAACCTTTTTGTTCTACGCAGAACTACACACAGAGACTGTCTTTTCATATGCACCAAAAATCATCTTAAAAGGACTTATGAGCAACTAATGAACTCCATATTATGTATGTAACCCACACAATTAACTATCATGTTTTAATCACATATTGTGTATGTCTTTTTAATAACTAGGGAATAGCTTAAGGGTTCATATCCTTGTTTGGTATGTATGAGTTTGAAAAATCATGCTTTAAATGTTTCTTCCAATCAATTCTTTGTCAAATGTATTATAGTCTTGTTATAGAAATCATGTCCAAAATTATACTTTACAAGATCGGGAAAATTCGGACCATGTGACTGATACAGGATTTATGATGGGGAAGAAACAGAGCAACGCCCCTAGGCTAAGATCATTTTTAATTGGTCAAGACGTCCAGATAGGACAGTCTGAAAGCTGAGTTTAAATACTCAGGACGCCATCAAATTATGCTTTTTCTTCATTGCTCTTGCTTTGTACATTTAGCCATGCTTTTTAGTGCTCTTTGAGCATGCTCTGGCCTACATGCCAGCTGCCAACACAATGAGAAGAAAACCCACCTAGTCTCGTTACATCCTTTTATTCTTTTACTTGAATTTCTTGTCTTTCCGTGAGAGTTAAGTTAAGTTAAGTTTGCCGCAAAGTCCAGCTCCGACTGCACTCTCCCAAACTTCAACCAGACCAACATCAAGAGCCAACGCCCAAGACTTTACTACAAAAGACCACTGAACTCAGCCAATCTGCAGCCTCGGGAAAACCCCTTTCTGCAACGACAACAAAAGGGAATCCCTTAACACCAAGGCAACGCAAGTAATACAACTCCAGATTTTTGCTGAGCTGGTACATTTAATATAAATTTTAGCCTCATTGAGAAACTCAATGCAAGGTTTAAATACGTGATTGATGGTTGTTCAGGTCTATGCAATTGCACATATTGCTGTAAACTTGGGATTTCACATTTTCATTCTTTAAACTCATTCTTTCCTCACTTTCTCTCTTTCTGCAACTTGTATGAATGTGTGAATGCGTGTGTTCATGTTACATTAGTTTACATGTCTTAGATTTATCAAATAAAGTCTTATTTATATTGAAAAGAGAAGTATCTTGTGTTTTGTGCTTACAAGTTAATGTCTTAAACTGCCGACCTTGCTACTGTGCTTATTAATAGTGTTTTCAATATATTTTGGATTTTAATATCCAGTGCAGAGTTGATGTTATGCGGCTCGTTCAGTGAATCGCAGGCCAATTCAGCGATCAGCCGTAAAACAGTGATTCTGTTCAAATTCCCTATAAAATCATAAATGATTCCCTTTGAGCTAAATTGACTTTGTTTCCTTTATTTACCTATTAACCCCTTACACCTTATTCTACATCCCTAATCCTACCCAATACCTAAATTTAACAACTACCTTTCTAACTATTAATAAGCAGCAAATTAGGAATTTATTGAGGGAAAAGTCATAGTTAATAGTGAATAAGTTTTACTTATTCTAAAGTGTTACCGAACACAATCTCAAACATATGTTGCCTGCATTATTATTTATAATAAAAAGTAACATTATTATAAGATGAATTTTAGTTTGATGGGCCACCAGGCCACTTTTGCAAAGAAAAGTTGAACTGTAGCTTTGCTGTGCTGCACATATCAGAGATGTAGGACAGAGATCTGCTATGACTATCCACTCAAATTCACAGACAAGTGTCAGATATCTTGCATTCATACACTATTATATAACTCAGGTTTTTTTTTTTTTTGGTTTTTTTTTGGTTTTTACTTTTCAACACTAAGTGTTCCACAAACAGGGAAACCATGATGCTTAACCAATTTTTTTTTTATCCTTCTCATACATTTATGGCCATATACATTTTGCATTTAATGAATTTGACAATACATGGGATTATCATATTTACTATATATTTGTTTGCTCTGTTTGTTTTCCCCACTCTGAATTCGTATTCTGTGTTCCAGGCGCCTATTGCTCTATGCCACCCACATCACACATCTCCGAAGCGGCTTCAGCTCACTACGCTGAATGATCTCTGATCCCTATTAGTTAATCTCACTTTTCTATTTTAGAAAATAACTCTTGATCATTACCAGTTCATCTCAATTTTCTTTTATTTCAGAAAATACTTATGACTACCATTAGCTGATCTCAATTTTCTTCCTAGAAAATTCTCTTAATCAACAACATTTAATCTCAATTTCCTTTTCAGAAAATAACTCTCAATTAGTGTCAATTGATCTCACTCTTCTTTTTGAAAATAACTCCTGATCAACTAGACTGGTCGATCTCAATTTTAGTCTTAAAAATACTCTTAATCGATTAGGAGCAAACACAGACCTCACCGGCTTAAATGAATTAATTCCAGAACAAACATCCCAAGTTTCATAAATTTAATGTCGCCTTCCACTTTTGTTCCATTTGTTGCCACTGAGTTCTTTTAGACTATATCAGTGGAGTCCCTCTGGTCCTCTGCCTGAACTTTTATGCGGGGTAGGGTTGGAACTACAAAGTCCATAATCAGTCATGTTCGCTCTCAGGTCCAGACCAAAACCCTCAAGATATCCCACTTCTGACACCAAACTGTTGTGTCAATTTTCTATTTCAATGAAGGTATGAGACAAAAGTCTTTTGAAGATTTATTTTCTTGCAAGAAAAAGTGACAGTCATACAGTCATCACAGTCATGGCTGCAGAATGCGACCCGAATAACACTCTGACTTAGGATTTAAACCCTAATCAAACCAGGATGCTTCTATTTCATACAGTTATAATGCATATTCAAAATGTGTGTCCATTTAAGGCAGGGGTGGGCAAACGTTTTGACTCGAGGGCCACATCAAGTTTTCCACAGTAAGTGAGGGGCCACATAATATGTTTATGACAAATGAGGCTTTGATTTTTTTTATTCTAAATTGACACTTAGTCCACTTAGTGGGCTAAAGTCAGTCACACCTTTACTTTCTTCCAAATAATGCACATTTCATTCATAATATTAAAACACAGGCCTATAATTTGCAGGTTTTTGTTTTTTTCTGAAGTGTGTGAAATAGCTAATAAAAATAGGTAATACAAAAACGATTATGTGGAGTTGTTATAGTGATATTCTTATAGTAAAACATGGCTGTTTGTGCAAAATTGTGTTTTTTTTTTTTTCTCGGTGGGGGGTGGGGGTGCGCTCAGAGGGGGTCTCGCCCGGAGAATAATTCAGTGTAGAACCGCCACTGGCCGCGTCTGAGCGGCGCTATGGTGTAAATCATGGGTTATATGCACTACAGGCTACAGCGGTATCTATTGGATTTTACTGATATTGCATGAAATTAGCTATTTTGGACCAACTGCTTCACGGGCTGGATGAAAACTCCCGTATTTTGCCCACCTCTGCAGATTCGTATCATTTGAAAAATCTCTCGCAGGCCGCCACAGGAGTGATAGCGGGCCGCAGTTTGGACACCCCTGATTTAAGGTATCCAACCATGTCCCCTAGATGTATTTCTAAGTATTTAATGCAAATTATTTAAGAAGCTAGGATGTCTACGAAGATAAAATATTTTCGGTTTTGCACACACACACACACACACACACACACACACACACACACACACACACACACACACACACACACACACACACACACACACACATTTCTTGTTGGTCTTTTAGCACATCAAAATAACTCAAGCATACTCATGAAGCATTCAGACAATTTAACAAAACTCTTCTAAGTAAAGTAAAGCAAATACTAATACTAATAATAATAAAATTTCCCTTACAGAGCTTTACTAGGGCTTTGTTTAGCTCTCTGTCAAAGTACTCCACGAAAACGCCAGCTGAGGGCAGAAGAGCGTGAATTCGTGACCTCTCAGTGATAATTTGGAAAAGGAAAAGATTGTTCTTCCTCTAGGATTTGTTGTTTTATTGTGGTGAAAAAAAGCTTTTTCTTGATCACATGTACTGGGGGAGAAATGATCTGGATGCATCTCACTGTGGAAACCAACAGACATTTTTAGTGTTAAAAAAAAAAAAGTATATAAATTCAGATATTTTTAAAGCAGTTTTACATAATATTTAATTTTTTTTCCTGCTAATTTTGGACAACAAATACAAATGAGTCTCCAATACTCTACCTTGACCAGATAGCTTTTCAATCTTCTCTGTGCAGAAATTCTCCAATTTCTGTCTCAGCCGAGACACTGATTTTCCTACATTATCAAAAGACCTCTCAGGGATTTTGGGAACATCTGGAGATCCAGGAGGAACAGGGAGAGACAGGTAACTCTACACAGACACAAAGACACAAAGACAAAAAAAAAGAAGAAGAAGAAGAAGAAAATTACACAGATGCTATCATTTTTTTAATAAAAAACAAATACTACTCAGGGATCAATAAAAATCATAAAAGCTGTAAAAGCTGTAAAGAAGAGTTGAAAGATCATGGTACAACCTGGAGGAAATGGATGTGATCATGTGTTTGTGAAAGCTGCTCCAGCTCAGCATTTATGAACCTCATTTGGTCAATCTCCTTCTCCAGTTGCTTCATAAGTGCTTCAGTTCGTCTCACTTCAGTCTTTTCTCGATCTCTGATCATCTTTGTGACCTCAGAGCATCTTCCCTTAATGAAGCGGATGAGTTCAGTAAAGATCCTCTCACTGTCCTCCACTGCTGTCTGTGCAGAGCACTGTAGGACACACATTACAATCAGCTCTTACTGCTGCTCACACAGTCTGCAGTGCTTCAGTGGGACTGAAAATCACCCCCAGTAACCAACAGAAGAAGAGTCTTAGCTGAGTCTGAAACCAGCAGTTCTTCTTCTCAAAACTCACCTTGTAAGTCTTCACAGCCTCTTTCAGCTCCCAAAGTTTTTTCTTTCTCTTCTTGATTTGCTGCTGGTATTTTCTCTGCATATCACCCAAGTGTTTCTATAGGACAAAACACATAACATTACATCACAGAAATATGAGTGATGTTTCAAGTACAAAATGTTTTGAGGACTCCTGCCTTTATTTATTCATCTCACAGAATGTCTCTGGTCACACGTTAATCCGGTTAACCAGTTAATAAAGCTAATGCACCTGCTTGGCCAATGGTGTTAAAGTCAGTTTTTTTGTTTGTTTTTTTTTGCAGTGAATGCTTAGCTATATCAGCAGGTGCCAGACACCATTGCCTCAGAATCTTATGACCGAGGCTATGTTTACACTAATGCGTTTTCTTTTTAAATGCATAACTTTTGCTAATGTTGCAATCGGCAACAAAGACGTCCTTACTTTTATTCGCCATTCATGCTCATTGTTGTACTTGACTAGTAACCAACTTCCTGTTTACACTTTTACGCTCATGCCCAGTGTGCATGAATGACCAATTACCATTGCTCCATGGCAATTAGGTCACAAATAGGTGTGCTCTGGAGCTCCGCTCTTTGACATGGACATCTTTTCTGTTTCATTTCTTCTGTTCAGTCCATCAAGGTCAGATGCATGATAAAAACATGATCACACTTGAGAGCTGCTTTATAGAAGTTGAGACATTGTGACAACAAGCTGTATTCTTATCTAGTGAGAAGATGCTTTGCTTAATTATTTGTGATGCTTTTAACTGTGAGATCACCTACAGTAAGTGAAAAAAAGTTCTTGGATCTGCATGGCATAAATTCTTTTCCATATCCACTTTTTTCCTAATAAGTCTACTGTTTTTTAAATTATGACAGGCACTTTTTTTGTTTTGAGGAATTTCCACTCAAAAACACTTAATAATTTCAAATTATTTCAAATTATAAAGTTGTGTGACAAATAATTCTTATCCATCAATTTGACTGAATGAGCTGTAAATTTTCCTTCACATTCTACTTTCAGACGTCAGGACGCTGCATTTTTTCATCTTGATTATTTTCTGTTTTTCCTTTGCAGTCTGCTGCAACAATATGAAAAATGAAAAATGTTAACATCTGTTTCAAGGTTTGTTTTCACATTAATGCTTTCAAAATTGATTCATTTCACTTCTAATCCCTATTAGCACTACATGTTTCCGAAGCAGGAAAATACAATATCTGATATGTGAAAATTACATAAATCATTTTGAAATATTATGTAGTCTATGATACATAATATAAACACACAAGTCTGTAATATTGCTGCGATAATAATCAAGATTTTAGGGTTATTCATGGTCTTTTGAAATAATTAATGTTTACTCTTTAATTTCCTTCTAATGTTTGATGGTTGAAGGGTGAATAGAAAAAGGTGGATACCACCAAGTCTACGGCACAAACAAAATTCGTGCACCGTGAATGTAACCCATCTTTGTATTTCAGAAATCAGGGTTAACTTACCGTTGTAGGGGTAGATACAAGCATCTCACACATTACTAAATAATAGACACAATTCACACACCACCAACATACACATGCACACATAGTTATTAGGTATGTTCCAATTTAAGAAGGAGAGTTGTTGATGCTCTGCTCTGGTGCGCTGTTGTGAAGCAGATAAAAATAAACGTGACCATTGAGTTTACAGGTGCATCCTGCCTCAGTGTATCTTTGTTAGCACAAAAGCTACACCGTCACATATACCCAGAACTCTCTGTTCATTAACCTCTTAACTTGCTTAATTGTGCATTAAGCAACGCTAATCGGTTTTCACATTAAGCGTTGTTTTTTAGAATGTCCCCTTTTGGTTTAAGAAGAAAAAACAGCATGGCGTGCATTCTACGGTGACTCATGAATTTGGCGCTCTTCTGAGAATATCTTGTGTGTTCACCATTGCTGCAACACAGGGTTTCATGGCCCTTTAATCATTACGAACAGCACCATTTGTGCTCAAGATGTCTTTTAATTATTATCTATTAGCTGCTGGATTTTTTTTTATCACTGTCACTCTAGGGCAGTACAGAATTACAGCTGTTTAATGATTTTTAATAGTTTTAACAAAATTGCTTAAATTAAGTTTCAGTCTGTAGGCCTACCTGTTTCTCGGTCCTCTCTGCTGCAGTCGATACAGTCTCATGGTTTTTGTGTTCATCCACCATACAGAGCATACATATACAACTCTGGTCAGTGCAGCAGAAAATGTCCAGCAGTTTTTTATGTTTACGGCAGATCATCTTCTGAAGGTATCCAGTGGCATCCATTAGATTGTGTCTCTTACCTTTGAAGAGATTCTCATGTTGTTCAAGATGGTTTTGACAGAAAGAGTTCAGACACACCAGACAGGACTTCACAGCTTTTTGTTTTCTTCCAGTACAGACGTCACACTCCACATCTCCAGGACCAGCAGGAACAGCAGTTTTGCATTCAGTCTTCTTCAGTTGCTCCACCACTTCAGCCAGCATGGTGCTTTTCTTTAAAGCAGGTCTTGGTCTGAAGGTCTGTCTGCATTGAGGGCAGCTGTAGACTCTCTTCTGATCCTCTTGATTCCAGCAGTCTTTAATGCAGATCATACAGTAACTGTGTCCACAGGGAATAGTCACTGGATTTTTCAGTAGATCCAGACACACTGGACATCTGAACTGATCATGAGAAAACCTGGCTTCAGCCATTTCACTAAATGCACAGAGACACAGTACAGCTAAACAGCACTTAAGTTTCTGTTTCCTCAAAGTGGAGAGTTGATGTAATTTCCTGTTTCTTTGTTTGAGAGATGTGAGCAAAATGAGTCGGTCTATGAAGTGCATTAAACTTGCCCTATCATTCATAATACAAAGACCCACTAGACAGCCATCTCCTAAAGAAATACAGATGTAGTGAGCATGATGCTGCGCTATATTGAACTTCAATACACAAACACCTCCAACTGTCCATGCATTTTATGTTGACTTCTTTCATTGTAGACCAATTGTTTTCAAAGAAGAGAAATGTTGCAGTTAATTGTTTGTGGAAAAATGTGACCGATGGACTTGTTTGACAAATGATATACCTCAATTTTTATGATCAACATCAGTGGAAATTCTGTGGATATTTCAAATGAATAGGGCACAGAGTTGGATGTAGGTGGTGGTAATAAGTTCTAATGTAGAGGAGTCATGTCATGAGGAAGCCCTTTTTCTTGATACAGTATATTGGCCCTGTCCCAAATGGAACACTTCATGTGCACTTGCGGTCTTACTTGCGGTCGTTAAGTCCACGAGACCGTAGGGTGTCTCTATCATCATTTTAGCATTCAGAAGGGTGCTCACGAGCACCTTTGCGGCCGCTATGCACCCTTTATTCGCATTTCTGCCGAGCCCACACTGGGGCGAGCTCCGCAGCAGACTTCTACCCAACAGTCAAAGCGGCATTACGTCACGAAAGTGCGGACTCAGAGGAAGACCGTGAGGGTTTAGGGTGTGATTTGGGACAGTGCCAACACATAACGGGTCATTATACTATCTTGCACTAAAAAAAGTTTTCTAAAAAGTGTTTCAGAACTCAAACTTCCTCTGCAGTTCAAAAAGAACATTGTGTTTCCACTTTACAAAAGCAACTCATTTAAAATCGCATCCTTCATCTTTTTGTTTAATATCCAATGAGTTAAAAAATAAACTATATATCATCGTGATTTTTTATTTATTGGTAATGTTAAATTTTATTTTTTTGTTTGCCAGTGTCACGAATCTGGTCCATGGACCTCCATTTGTTCGCCACCAGAGGTCACCCTGCCATCACATTGACTCTCACACCACACACTACCCCGGACTTCATTTCCCAGCAGCCATTTCCCTAATCACATGCTCACACCTGATACCCATCTCGCAATCACACACGCTACATAAACCTTGGACTTCCTCTCGGTCTCTGCCGAGTATTGTATGCAAATATCCTAGTGATAGCTACCCTACGAAGCCCTCTGAGTTGTCTTAGTCTTGCCTTGCCTGTTTTCCCGTGTTTTGATTTCTGCCCGTGTTTCCTGGATTAACCCTTGCCTTGCCGTTTGGACTCTGTTTGCCCTCGTTTGGATTATTGCTGTTTACCTGGATTTACTCTCTCTGCCTTGCCCTTTGGATATTGTTCGCCGATCGAAGACCCACGCTTGTTCTACGACTACTCTTTGTTTTGCCTGTGTTATACCTGTTTGCCATCGTCTGACCCTGCCTGTGTTTTGACTATGTTTTACAATAAAGCCTTGCACATGGATCCGCACGCCTCTCGTCTCGTCAGTCCCGTAACGGAATACTCGGCCGAGACAGAGAGGAAGTCCAAGGCTTATGTAGCGTGTGTGATTGCGAGATGGGTATCAGGTGTGAGCATGTGATTAGGGAAATGGCTGCTGGGAAATGAAGTCCGGGGTAGTGTGTGGTGTGAGAGTCAATGTGATGGCAGGGTGACCTCTGGTGGCGAACAAATGGAGGTCCATGGACCAGATTCATGGCAGCCAGTAAGTAGCAGTACAGTAGCAGTAGCAGTTAATTATCATACAGGAAAGTGCCATTTATACAGTGTAATGATGATATTTAACACATCTGTAATATTGCTGCAGATAGAAGGAGGATGTTTAGGAGTTATTCATGGTATGTTGAAAGTAATTTGTTAATGCTTTTACACTTTTAAATTTCCTTTTAATGAAGTTCCCAAACGCAGATTCGGGAGGAGCCTAATCATCCAGTCCTGTCAATCACCACTACGACCATATATAAGCAGCAGTCCTTGGTCCATTCCAGCGACAATTCTTCCGGCATCCCTCTACCGCCCCTTCTCCTCCTCTAAATTGGGGGGGGGGGTTCTCACTCAGAGCTCGAGCCGAGCCTCGGGTTCGAGCCTCCTTCGCGGACAGCAAGCCAAGTTTGTTTACCATTATCTGGCAGGGTTGAATGGGCAGGCGAACTCGTAAACAGGTTCTTTTCGGACAGTTCAGCTCATTGAACCGGTTCAAAAAGCCGATTCATCGGTTCCTGACGTTATCAAGCAGTACGTCTCTATGCATTTCTTTTCTAACAACTCAGTGCCATGTTGTATCAATGAAAAATTCAAATAAGTCATTTGTGTCAACACATATTGAAACATTCAAAAAATAAAGTTATTTGTGTGAACGCATATTGCTGATTATTGCCATATAATTCACTTAAGTTAATGGTGTTTGTGGTCACAGTTTCATTCGCGGATCCTTTATATCAGACTGACTGACCAATATTGACTAGCCTACAACTTGGATAAGATTCCTAAAAGTTTCACACCTACAGCACACATTACAGACAATGGTGCTCATACGCGGATATGTTCTACATGTCTAAAGTATAAAGAAAGAATAAACCATAAATCCTCCTTGATTTAGCTTAAGCAACTTTAAATATAATATGCATGCATGCACAATAAACTACAGTAAAATGTACATCACTTGACAGAAAGGTTTTTGCAGGTTTTAATAAAATGTAAATTAATCACAGTCACAAGAATATTTCCAGTATGTGCCTTAGGCTTGCACAGTATCGTCAACTTGCTCATCAGAATCTTCGGTAACTCTCAGCAAACTTCGACAGTTGGTTGAACCGGCTCATTCGGTTCTTTTTGAGTCGAACGTGCTACTTCGGCTGTGCATCCTGCGTCATCAACCCGGAACTAAAGTTCGATTCAGTTCGATTTGTGAACGATTTTCTGAGAACCGGCTCAAAAGAACGATTCGTTCAAGAACCGAACATCACTAACATGCAGTACCATATCTTATCTATATATTATAAAGTGTATTACTGAATATAAAATTACATATATTGTGATTTATAAGTTAAAAAAAAAAAATTGATATCTTTATTTCAAACCATAGTAAATTAGCAAGTAAAACCAGTGCTATTGCATTTCTTGCATAGTGGGCCATGTGTAAACCATCTTCTTTCGCATGTTTCTGAAGATGGTCTGCTTGGTTCAGGCTAACTAAAAGTCAGCCACGTGCTACAAGGTCGCCTAGGGCCACCAGCTGAAGGGGCGCCAATGAGCACACGTACTGGCACTACATTTTAGCAGGGCTGTGATAAAGAATGGCACGGTTACCCTGAAATATGACTGCCGCCCCCACTGGATCCCCAACATCATTGGGCTAGAGTACTGTCAATCTGACGATGCCTGTATGCCATTGGATCAGAGTGCTGTCAATTGCTGCCTGATTGTTGCATGCTTGCATTTGGAGCGCTCATCAATGCCATTAGATCAATGGGCTCTGTCAGTGCTTTGGCAAGGTAACGCTTATTTATTTTTTTTGCCATGCAATAAAGCTAAGTTCAAAGGCCAATTTAAAATATTGGTACAGTAAATAAAGTGCACAAAATCTGTATTTTGTTTAGGCAGTATTTGTGGCAGTTGATAAATCATGTTGCGAGATTTGTCCAAAAGGTGTGCGTTTTTGTGCCCATGTATTGTTAAAGGATCAGCGTGTCGTAATATTCCCATATAAACTTTAACAGCCAATTAAAAAATATTGGTATTGTAAAATTCGCTAATTCACTACATCCTTTATTAAACCGCTTTGTCGAGTTTAATGCATCCTTACGGAGGTGTCGAAATGCTGAATCAATTCATTCACTTCTAACAGCACTTAATGGGAGCAGCGTCATACACAGAGCGTCACGTTATTTAAAGGGGAAGTTCACGTGTTAATGAGTAGCAAAGGATTAATGCTGCCTTCATGTGCTATCGGAATTATCGTAAATATGAGTTTAAATATGAATCGGAACTTATACATGAACAGCCTCTCAAATCATATTTACTACGGGGAAATTCGGAAATAATTTTGATACCAGAGTTTCCGAGTTGGGCGGGTCATAAACTTTAAACATGGTGGAGGGCACAACCATTGCTGCTGTCATTGCTGTTGTCACAACAACTACATCCATTTGTTTCGTCGCTAAAGTAGTGTACTTACAGGCTAGATATGAACGATCATTCGAAGCATATTGTATGTTTTATAAGCAGTGAAATAAGCATGTGTTTGACCGAAATTCCAGAATTGTCAGCAAACTGCATGTATAGCGCGATGAATGTTTATATGATTGTCAATCAATGGGATGCTACATTTTATTCTTTCCGACATTAAAGCACTTGAATACGACAAGCTCGTGATCACGACGTCATAAGTGGGAAATAGGAAATTTCCCATAGCAAGTGAAGGCAGCATTAGTAGCTGCATTTATTACTTTTATGCCACTGATCAGGCTTTTATATGTAGTTTGGGGTAACAAAGGGTTTTATAGGTTTGACTGAAATAATAGTGCAATAACTGACACTTTAAAGCAATGTTTCAAGCAACAACAACAAAACAATTGAACAAAAAAACAGATCAAGAAAAAAATTAGCCATTGATAATATCTAAACATGTATCCAAATCCAAATGTAATAAAATTAATTTGTGTGATTTATGTGTAAATTATGTGCAATGTCTTAGCTACTAGGGATTGTTACATAGGGCTATACAAGCATCTAGTGGCAACACAATGATATTACAGATAGGGCTGCAACCAACGATTATTTTGATAATCGATTAGTTGGCCGATTATTTTTCCGGCCAATCGATTAATCGATTAATCCGATAAAAAGCTAAATGTTCTTCTTTTTTTATTTTATTGACAAAAACACTTCCACATTCTGCCCAATGTCCTTCAAACAAAAGTGCCAACTGAATGCTATGAAAACATACAGTGCTTAACAATTTATTAGACCACCTGTCATAATAAAGAGAAAACACAAATATTTTAGGAACCTGTCAAAGAATTGTTTAAACCTAAAAATTTTATTGTCATTTTTTGGGCAAATAACAAACTGAAACAACTAAATATTTATTCACATAATGAAGAAAAATAGCCTCCTGCCTTTCATAACAGCATGCATTCTTGCTGGCATTGTTTAGCTACTTTTTGACTGTAATTGGGTATCTGAAAATCATTCATAGATCTAGATCTTCATTCTTTCATAGATAACAGCAATAATTATATTATACCATTAGAAATAGCCTTCTGTTACTGAAGACCTTACGCATAATGGAGGACTAACCAATACAGATAGCTAAAAAATGATTTTAGTAAACACCAATACTGTTAGTTTAGAGCAGCAGTGGCACAAAGCTTACATTATTTGTTATAAACCTTAAATACATTTGTTTTAATAAATTTGTTAAGCACTGTATATAGCCCTATAGTTTAAATCTCTTCATCACAAATTAAGATAATAATATAGATAATAAAGACGAATAAAAACACAAACTCCAACCAACTTTTTGATCACAGTCACGTTTACTGTAATTTCTTTATCCTGTAAAAGGCGGCTATGAAGCATCTGATATTTATATTCATTCAACTATACGCTGTTATCCCTTTACAGTTCCTACTCTCATAAAATACGTGCACTACATGTTGACTTTTAAACCTTAATTTAACGTTCAACAACAGATATTTCAGCACAATGAATGTTTTTGCGCTGAATATTAATCCCTCTCTGACGCGCGTTCACGCGCCCGCCGCGCTCGCGCTCATTCAGTAAAGATTTAAACTTAACACAGACTGTCAGGACGGAACTTTATGCAAAAATGGAAATGCTCGCGTGAATTTGTGACATTTACAGATAAGGATATGACCGTAAACTGAACGTTTTTGCGCTGAGGACGCACACGCATCTGTCAAAGCGCCTGACAGGGCAAGCTATTACGCTAATGGATTAATTTAAAGCTTAAAATAAAGATTTCTCATATTTTGTGCAGCTTGAATCACGTACTTCTCCCGCAGCATCTCATTCTGTTTCCTCCACTATTTTTAGATGCATTTTGTCCATAGAAATGTGTTATTCAGTGCTGGAATTTGACACGACCGGCTGAAGTTGGACGTGCACTGTGGGCAGACCCGACTAATCGATAATGAGAATCGTTGTCGATGATTTTCATTATCGATAATAATCGATTTTTATCGATTAGTTGTTGCAGCCCCAATTACAGATAATAAATTGCACAAAATGTTTATCTTAAGTCAATTTACAAATAATGCATTCAGATTTGTGGAACTCACAATGCACTGAATCTCCACAAATTAGTGTCGTTACTATGACAACCAATTTGAATGTGACAAGAAACTGGTGCCTGAAAAGAATATATATATATATATATATATATATATATATATATATATATATATATATATATATATATATGTTTTTTTTATATATAAAATAAAAAATTTAATAATAAACAGGGTGCGCTTTCAGTCGTCTCTGCGAGAGACTGCATGTCTCAAAGATGAACTGAAATTTAACGAATAATTATCAATTTATCATATGTATATGGAAATGACATATAACAAATAAAACAAGACTATTCATTCTGTGGAATATTTTTAATAGTTTCCTCAAAGTAGAAGCCTACTGAATAGGCGTAATTTGCAGGTGGGACATGTCCCCACGACCCCACCACTTTTTGCAACATTTCGTGGTGCCGCACGGATGTACCTAAAAGAAAGAAACATCTCCATTCAATAAGAAATTGGTTGGTGTGTGTCAAATAACAGGCAATCTATCGCTGGAATGTGTTGTTTTTGAAATCATGGCAAGTTCATTGTAACTTGAATTTTGAATTATCATTGTTTATGAAATGTACTATATAAATACAGGTGCATCTCAATAAATTAGAATGTCGTGGAAAAGTTCATTTATTTCAGTAATTCAACTCAAATTGTGAAACTCGTGTATTAAATAAATTCAATGCACACAGACTGAAGTAGTTTAAGTCTTTGGTTCTTTTAATTGTGATGATTTTGGCTCACATTTAACAAAAACCCACCAATTCACTATCTCAACAAATTAGAATACTTCATAAGACCAATAAAAAAAACAAAAAAAAAAAAACATTTTTAGTGAATTGTTGGCCTTCTGGAAAGTATGTTCATTTACTGTATATGTACTCAGTACTTGGTAGGGGCTCCTTTTGCTTTAATTACTGCCTCAATTCGGCGTGGCATGGAGGTGATCAGTTTGTGGCACTGCTGAGGTGGTATGGAAGCCCAGGTTTCTTTGACAGTGGCCTTCAGCTCATCTGCATTTTTTGGTCTCGTTTCTCATTTTCCTCTTGACAATACCCCATAGATTCTCTATGGGGTTTAGGTCTGGTGAGTTTGCTGGTCAGTCAAGCACACCAACACCATGGTCATTTAACCAACTTTTGGTGCTTTTGGCAGTGTGGGCAGGTGCCAAATCCTGCTGGAAAATGAAATCAGCATCTTTAAAAAGCTGGTCAGCAGAAGGAAGCATGAAGTGCTCCAAAATTTCTAGTAAACGGGTGCAGTGACTTTGGTTTTCAAAAAACACAATGGACCAACACCAGCAGATGACATTGCACCCCAAATCATCACAGACTGTGGAAACTTAACACTGGACTTCAAGCAACTTGGGCTATGAGCTTCTCCACCCTTCCTCCAGACTCTAGCACCTTGGTTTCCAAATGAAATACAAAACTTGCTCTCATCTGAAAAGAGGACTTTGGACCACTGGGCAACAGTCCAGTTCTTCTTCTCCTTAGCCCAGGTAAGACGCCTCTGACGTTGTCTGTGGTTCAGGAGTGGCTTAACAAGAGGAATACGACAACTGTAGCCAAATTCCTTGACACGTCTGTGTGTGGTGGCTCTTGATGCCTTGACCCCAGCCTCAGTCCATTCCTTGTGAAGTTCACCCAAATTCTTGAATCGATTTTGCTTGACAATCCTCATAAGGCTGCGGTTCGCTCGGTTGGTTGTGCATCTTTTTCTTCCACAGTTTTTCCTTCCACTCAACTTTCTGTTAACATGGTGCCAGAGTTCGTTGCGCTGGCGCGAAGCAATCGGAAGCCGACTCGTCCATTGTTTGTCTTAAAGGGGAAGTAGGAAATGTTGTGTTGTTGTTGCAATCTGTTTATTTTTATTTCTGTTATTTTTGTATATATTCATTTATTTGAAGACTGAAAACTTGTAAACATGGAGTGGATGTTGTAGTTGTGTAAATTCGTGTGTTATTGTAAATATGTATATACTTACCATTTTATACTTACGTCGACCTGGTTTAATCCGAGGGGGCGGGGCTAGGGCTATAAAAGAGAGCCCCAAACCAGGGTAGGTTGTCAGTTTACCTGGCGAGTGAGCGTGCAAGTGTGGTGCCGTGAGCAATTTTCAACAAAGTTTGCGTGTGTATATATACATATTTATCTGTTTGTTTTGTTCTTTTGTACAGTGTTTTCTTTGTTACTTTGTATATAGCTTTGGTCATTTTTCTACTGGGATTGTTTCACCTCTCGAGCACTGTAAATAAATCTTCATTTTTTTTTTTCACTTAACCTCTGCGAGTATTGCCATTTTTTTGGAAATTTTTTTTTATATATTTTTGTCAACTTTTTTGGGTTGGGTGAACCCTTTCGCCTGACGACGGGCCTGCGAAGACTCGTTGTCTCACATCAGTATAACATTAATCTATTTTATATTTTTATGAAGTGGATGATCATATATGAATTGGAAGTTTAATAACATCTGTAAACTTTTCAATTTAATTTAACTAATGATCTGCTAATCATTATTATGCAATGTTCAATAAGTTCATTAGCAAACATTTACAAGCACATCCCCAGTAAATTTCCAGCAGTTTATAATTTTGCTGGCAAATCATCTCCTGAAGTTGTCCAGTGGCGTCCATTAGATTGTGTCTCTTACCATTGACAAGTTGTTCAAGGTGATTTTGACAGTAAGAATTCAGACACACCAGACAGGACTTGACAACTTTGTGTTTTCTTCCAGTACAGACGTCACACTCCACATCTTCAGTTTGGAGTTCAGTCTTCATTTGAATCATTGTGCAGGAAAAAGAAGCTTAATGCACTTCACAGACCCACCTGGTTGAAGTGGTGGAGCACTTTCCTGCACAGTGATTCATAATACAACTGTCCAATAGATGTGAGTCACATACAGACAATGATGAGGTTTTTAAGAGACAGTATTGCTTTATTCTACTAGACCAGGGGTGGGCAAACTTTTTGACTCGAGGGCCGCATCAAGTTTTCCGCACCAAGTGAGGGGCCGCATAATATGTGTATGACAAATGAAGCTTTTTTTTTAAAAAATTGACACTCAATTGACATACTTAGTATGTATATTTGTACACACATGGCAGTTCTATTCTTGTACCATCTCTGCCTTATTTTTTATGAGCACTTTATGACACGCAGATGAGTTGCATTGATGTACAAGTCGATTGATGTATTAGAAACATTTTATCATTTCATTCAGAAATAATGTAAAATAAACAAAACGTTCACAAACATTAGAAACGTATTTATATTCCTCTCACTCCACAAAAAATCCTGTTAATTTAGCAGTGTCTGAACAGAAAAAGGAAAGAAAATATAAGTAAAAAACAAACACAAATTATAGTGGCATTCACTATAAACATTTATTTTAAACGCCCAGCCTAAATATTTAAAGGGGTCATATGATGCGATTTCAAGTTTTCCTTTCTCTTTGGAGTGTTACAAGCTGTTTGTGCATAGATAAGATCCCTGAAGTTGCAAAGACTAAAGTCTCAAAACCAAAGAGATATTATTTATAAAAGTTATGACTCGACCACGCCCACCTAAAATGGCTCATTTAAAGAAGGTGAAAATAATACCATTCAGAAAATACATGATTTTATGAAACATCCTAGTGTAAATCTAATGGGTAAAATTTTATCAGGTAATCATATAAATATTCCTAATTGGAGGAAAAAATATAGACAAATAAGACTAAAATGTGATAGTTGTATGAGAAGAGGCTATCACAAAACTATTAGAAATGACTATGGTAGAATTATACCAGAAAAGGTTAATGAAGATTGGTCAATAGATATAGCAGGACCTTTAAATCCTAGAACAAGATCAGGAAATAAGTACATACTAGTAGTGGTAGATGGATTTTCAGGTCGTATATGGGCAAAACCATTAAAAGAGACATCTGCAAAGACTATTATAAAAGCAATAGAGGACTTAATGTCTAGTTGGAGTAGACCACAGAAAGTCCATTGTGATAATGCCACTTATTTTGTTGGCGGAGAATTAGAAGAATGGCTTTCAAAAAAACATATGATTTTAAATAAAGCTTTACGTTATTCAGCTCAAAGCAATGGGATAGCTGAACGCGCTATAGGAACTTTTAAAAGCTTTTTTAGATCCAACTATAATAATTTAAGATGGGATGAGTATATGGAAGAGGCATTATACTATTGTAATTTAGCAAATAAAGAGTGAGAAATCAAAGAAAAAGAGGAAGAATACAGTGACAAATGTCAGGTTGGAGATTATGTTTGGATAAGATTAGACAATAAAAAATCAACAAAACCTTTTAAAGATTTAACTACCAAAAAATATAAGGTAGTAAAAATAGTTGACAATCATACAGTAGAACTGTTGCAAAATGGACTTTGGAGTAAAAGAAATTTAATTTTAGCTAAACAATAATTAAATGTATAAGAGATAAAGAAACACCCATCCTAAAATGTAATATACCTGTATTTAAGGCTTATAGAAAGAAAACAATAAGCTTGACACATGCATGAAGGTATGTGAGAGACCTAGGGATGAATTATGAGAGCAATAAAAACTGTAAGTAGCACATCTCTGGATGGACCAAAGTTAAAAGAAACTATCAAGGTCTAGTGAAAAATAATGAATATAATTTAAAACAAAACAAAAAAGATGAAACTAATAAGTGAAAGAACAAAAATAAGAGACAGAGAAAACGTAATATGTGTTTACTGGCAAAGGCTTGGTTGTCTGGCACCGTAAGTATAAAAATTCACTAATTACAATAAATTACAACAAACCCCAAAAGAAGGGGAATATGCAATATGATGTTTTGAGTTTAATAAGACTTTTAGGAGGGGAATGAAGCCCAATAAGCAAGAAAAAGTCTTTTTTACACACAAAACAGCCTCAAAAGTCAGACGTGTAGTAAGTAACAAGTGCTGGAAGGGAGTAACCGAGTGATTAATGAATGAGGGAAACTGTGGAGAAGGCTCAATTTTTTGTTATATTTTACAGGATAATGGAAGCCGAAACTAAGTGTTGGACTCACACAGAAAGGTGTCCAAGAGTTACGCGAAGATGGAAAAAGGTCTGCCTAGGCAAACCAATCTTTGTGGTAACAATGATAACTATAGCTATATTTATAATATAAAAAATCCAATAGGAATTTGACTGTAATGGATCAAGATACTAAAGAAAAAGATGAAATCTATCCTGAGTATATTGATTCTGACTATGAAAGAGATACAACCTTTGTGATAAACAAAGAAATTGACATCAAAAAGTCAGAGAAAGAAAATGTTAACCAATAACCTAATAGAAAGTCACTAATAGAAAAGAAAGAGCTAGAAAAAGTGAGTAAAAGATGCTTTATTGAGGCATGTAAAGAACAATTCACAAAAGAGAAATATACACTTTATGAAACCTTTCAAAAGTTAAGAAATCTTTTTCTTAATTTAAAGTGGTATACTGAATCCACCAGAGAAGCTGAAGTAGCTCTAGGGCATAACAAATACTTAATGAATAAAAGGATATTCTATCAGATCAGTATTGTAACAGATAAATACTGGGAAGATTGCCCTGATGATAATATTAATGAATGCATTAAAACTAGATGCAACTGGAAATGACATGTAATGTGGCGAAATAAAGTATTGGAGATGTTAAGCAAAAGGGTTAATGACCAAGCTTCCACTGCTGGAGAGATTTATTGGGATGGCTGTACGTGTGCAGAACAGTGGAGATGTGATGAGAATTATAGCCACAGAACAGAGATAGATTCAAACGTTAGAGGGAAACATTGGCTGATACTTTCAAATGAATATGGATTTAAGAGTCAGGGGGTAATGGTTTCAACAATACTGAAACAACCACTATTGTGGAAAAATTTAATAACAGAAAATAATACAGTAACTGATCAGATGATAATATAGTTCAGACTGTTTGATTTGCTGCAAGATGTAGCAATGTATGAGAGTGAAAAGATAGTTCCAGTCAAAATTAAGGGTCCAATGAAGGGTTCCAAATCAGAACATTTTGGAGTAAGAGTGCAGTATGACAATAAAAGATTAGGGAAATATTATCCAATACCTATAGTTATAATGAGATACAAAAACAATAAAAACATAATTACATGAGCAATTCCTAAGGAAATTCCAGAATACTATAGAAAGGAGGATATACCAAAACCAGTGTATAAACTAACAAGGAATTTCAGAGGTGATCTAAAGGAAGGGCAATTATTTAATCTGAAAACATTTTGGATAGTGAGATATTTTGAAGATATAAAGCAAACTGGAATTGCAAATTGGGAGTGTTTAAACAATAGATAGCAATATAAGGAGAAATGACATTAATCAAGGCATTAGTAGACTGTTATCTGAGCCTATTGAGACTGACATGAATATATCTGCAGATACATCAGTAGAATCAATGTACAAGAAAATGGAAGATGCATGCCTCCATTCCCACTGTATTTTATAGTGGCTAAGAAACAATATTTTGAAACAATAGGTAATTTGGAAAAATCTAAGAGTAGATGGTCTATATTGGATAATAAGATAACAGAAAAATTTATAGTCCTTAGTGGGGTCTCAGTACGCACATACAGAACCTGGAAGTGGATAATAATTAATTTTCGCATGATATTAATCATAGTAACTGGACTGTTCCTACTAATTATTTTGGAGCAGACTGGCATTGGGAAACTCCTAAGACTGATTTGTTTCAAAACCTGTACATTTCTGAGAAAGTGTAAAATAGGAAAGAGACAACCCATTGATAGTAATTTACATTCAACTCGTCATGCTTCTAAAAAAATTGGTGTTGTGAAGCCATATGAAGAGACATATGTTTAGAACACAAGACACAGAACACTTAAAAAATCGACACGAGCAAGACAATGTCTTTTAATAGGATATATACCTCAGAGTCCACTGGACGATTAGACAGCCTGGACAATTTCGACATACTGGTAAACATTATTGATTTATTCTATCTAAGAAAGAGTAATTCTGTTTATTGATAATAACTGAACTTTGTAACTAAAGAAAAAGGTAGAAAGTGAAATTAGAAGTGAAGAAATACTTTGAAATATATTTTATTTATAGGAACTTAGACAAACAGCAAGAGGCCAACTGTTGTCACGACAATCAAAATTATTGGATTGCAGTCAGGGATGACGAATGCATGAATTGTCATCAAATGTTGTTTATTCAAAAGGCTGGACTTATGGGAGATCTGTGTAAAAAACTGTTTTAAAAGGATTAGAATTGTAATCTGGTACAGTGATGAGAATGGGATATTGGAGAATTGTGTAAGATCACATGAATTGATAACATGTCTGAGTAAAGAAATATTTGAACAATGTAAAAGTAAGTTGAAAGTGCTCCGCCCAAAGGTCAGAGATTTATACAACGACTTGTGTGCTCACGTAGAATGGCTAAAAAATTATTTGCTTTTGTTACATGAGCTACATGGCAAGTACAACAATGATGTTGTAAGAGTGGTGAAGTTTGATGAAGTATTTTACTTTATAGACGAGAACATTGACGAAGTCACTGGAGATGACAGAACATCCACCCCAGACGCGATCGTCTCGACAGAGCTTCGAAATGACAAAGACGGCTTTTGGGGCAGTATCTTTACCTAAATCCAACATTTCATTTATTGTGCATTGTAGGAGATGCCTGATTTATGAAAGAAGCCGCACGTTTATTTGTGAAGACTCTAAGGGACATTTAATTGGAGCATGCTATCATGAAATTACTGATGGAAAATTGATGAGATGCAAATTTGGACAATATTTGACTATTATAAAACAAAGCACAGAAATTTGGCCAATTGGAGATATTGTGAGGACAAAAGTTATAAAAAGCAAAATTGTGAGACCTAAAAACAAACGACCCTGGGTTGATCACTATTTCAACGTATTTCAGATGAACGTCCTTACCGAATCAGGACAAGTGTATACTAAACTGAGCAAGTATGACAAAAAGAAGAAATGTTACATACCGTACATAAACTTTGAGATAAGAGAATAAATGACGTACAAACTTGCATGACTGGGGTGTTAAGGAAAATAAGCAATTGTCCTATTACAAGTTTGCCTTTTTTTATTTCTTTAATACCTTTTCATTGTAACTACAAGTTATGGTAACACTTTAGAATAGGGAACACTTATTCACTCTTAACTACGACTTTTCCCTCAATAAATTCCTCATTTGCTGCTTATTAATAGTTAGTAAGGTAGTTATTAAGTTTAGGTGTTGGGTAGATTTAGGGATGTAGAATAAGGCATTAATATGTGCTTAATTACTACAAATAAATGGCTAATATTCTAGTAATATGCATGCTAATAAGCAACTAGTTAAGAGACCCTAAAATAAAGTGTTACCCAAGTTATTATATGTGTTGGTTTGTTAAGAAAGACACCACACATGTTATTGTATTTGTTTTATTGAAAGTAGTTTATTAAGACACCAAACATGTTATTGTATTTGTTTGATTGAAAGTAGTTTATTAAGTAAGACACCAAACATGTTATTGCATTTGTTTTATTGAAAGTAGTTTATTAAGAAAGACACAACACATGGTATTGTATTAAGCACTTATTAAGAAAATGTTATAGCATGTATCAATAGGAATATAGCTAGGAATGAAATGTATTAGCAAGAGCTTTAAAAGAAAGGAATGTTGCAGACGCAGCGAAGGAGGCATCTTAGAAGAAAGTTCCGGAAAAGAAAAATGAGAAAATGGAGGACTTTATATAGGAATCTCTTTAGGGAATTTCCAGACCTCATGACGTCTCAAGACATTGGAATCCACCTGCTGTCTATAAAGGACTGAAGTACGATGAAGAAAAACAGATGCTGGTTCTGTGTGACAGCTTCTCCGGTGCCGGCGGCCTTGCCAGTGATGCCTCTAGACCAGTGGTTTTCAAACTTGTTCCTGGGGACCCACTGCTCTGCACATTTTGCATGTCTCCCTAATTTACACACCTGATTCAGATCATCAGCTCATTAGGAAAGAGCTCCTTGAACTCAAATGAGTGTGTCAGATAAGGGAGACATGCAAAATGTGCAGAGCAGTGGGTCCCGAGGAACAGGATTAAAAATCACTGCTCTAGACAACCGAGGTTGCAAATTATATATACCTTTGTTTTTATTTTTATGTTTTTTATATTACTATTTTATTTGTAATGTATTTAACCTATATACAATAAAACTATATTTAATTATAACTAAGAAGTTCGCCTGCCTGAAGACTCTGATTTATAGACTTGAGCAGAGCAGACCACGGAGAAGCCTTCTGTGACCTATTTTGTGAGTATGAAAATTCACATGCTTATAGGATAGGACAGACTTGACTTTCTTTACCTAACCTGAGAATAAATAAAATAAGGTAGAAGGTGTAAGGAATTTAGCACCGCAAAACAAGCTATACGCGTCTCCGTTCTCAAAACATTTCCTGTCACAGGATCAAAAGCTCAGATCCAATTGTGAGTGAAGAAAACAGTTTATTACGAATTCTCAGAACATTAGAAACAACAGCTATTCCAAGAAACATAAATTCATGAGAGTGTAGTCCGATGCAAGAGTCTGTGAGAGTGAAGACTGGCCATGAGGAAACTAAAGTCTGAGCAGGACCGGGACGCTATCACAGAAAAACTAGAAGTCAAGGAGAGAACAAGACAGGATGAGTGAGGCAACTAAAGAGTTATGTGCGTACTCAACCCATGAGAGCTGCTGACTCCAGGAGGACGGATTCTGTGAAACCAAACATCGTAACATACACTCTAAATATTGGTGGGCTCTCTCCGTCAGACTCTGGGGGTGGAATCCAGAAGAAAGACTAACAGTCGCCCCTAATAAATGACAAAATTCTCTCCAAAATTTGGAAACAAACTGAGTCCCCCTGTCAGAGACCACGTCCGTCGGGAGGCCATGAATGCAAAAAATATGGTCAATGACAGCAACTGCTGTTTCTCTGGCTGCTGGCAGTTTGGGCAGAGGGTTGAAATGGGTTGCCTTCGAGAACCGGTCCACCACGGTCAAAACCACCGTGTTGCCCTGAGAGGGCGGGAGACCCGTAACAAAATCTAGCGAGATATGGGACCAGGGTCTCAAAGGAACTAACAGGGGCTGGGGGAGCCCCGCAGAGGGTCAGTTGGAAGTCTTAGAAATAGCACAGACAGAGCAAGCCAAAACAAAAAGTTGCTTTATAAGTTGCTTTATAAGAAACATGGAACGACTCACCCCCAGATGACAAGCCAGCTTGGAGGAATAACCCCATCAAATGACGTCAGACTGTAAACTCTCAGGTACAAACAAACGACCCGGTGGGCATCCGGGCGGGGGCATTACCTTTTCAGAGGCCAGACCTTCGGACCTTCCTAAAAGTCCTAAAATGGGCTTTGTGACATCTGTTCTGTCTTGTGATAAAGTCTCCTGGTTCAGTTTTTTCCCATTTCAGAGAAACGAGAGTTTTTAAAATTGCAGTAACTACAAAATCCAAGCTAATACCAAGGCAAACCGCAGTAAGTGAAGTTACTGCATTCTGGCTTTGTTTTTTCCAGCTTTGACACTGCAGATACTGTGCGGTCTGCCTTAGTATCCCACGGTCAAATGATGGTTGAACTTGCGTTAAAACACAAATATCTAAAGACGTCTAAGGAAGATCGCAAAATATTAACTCCTAGCAAGGCATATGACAGCTTTATAATCAGTTAACATTAACTAGCCAGCCGCTAGCATTAGCAAATTAAACAGCCTACCTGCACTGCTCCATATCCACTCTGACAACATAATGATAGTCTGATTTATAATCACGTTGATGTTTGTTGATTCGGACATCTCTCCATGTTTCAGGCAGCTAATCCAATTGTAGTAACGGGTTATTCTTTCAAAAGTTAGCTGGCTCCGGTAAAGTTATATAATTCATCAAAGAACCGTTCTGTATGAAAGTTATACTGAACGCAGTTTGTCCCCTATTCGCAGGCATACGCCATATGACTTCCAGACCATGCAAATAACAAATTCTTAATTGATAAGTAATCATTCTTTTTGCACAAATCACCATTTCATTTGTTAACATAGCTGTTCAAGGAAGGCTTTATGACCAAGCGGAATCCTCTGCCTCCTGGTGCTCCCGCTTCACAGCGAACGGGACTTTGCCAACTAATTTTCAGGGAAAGTTGCTAAAGGAAGGTTGATTTGTTGCTAAAAGTTGCTAAATGACGTTGTGACGTCATTGCGCGATGACGATGATGCAAAATTGTCTCTACATCAAATCTCAGCAAAAAATATATTTTATATATGTTAATTTAGATTTGTTCATAAAATAATATTAATGCATAATATTAAAATATAAATAACTTTTAAATACAACATTGAATTATTGAAAATTTACACATTTTTGAATAATTAAAATTTGTTAATTTTCTTTTTTTTTTTTGTATTAGCTAGTAAACTATTAAAACTACACATTCTGAACAGTTATAGTTTTAAGTAGTGTATTAGTAGCTAGTTAGTATGCTACACTCCAAGAAAAGTCTGTAAAAATAGGGCACAAATCTACTATCCTAATATAAAGGAATATTCCATATTGATTTTTCACAGGTTTTTTACCTGCATTTTAAATGACACATTGTATTTTGTGTTTTTGGGTTACAGGGTTACAATGGAAAATGGATAATGGATAACAAATAATGTCCTGGAAAATTGCTATACCTTTTCCATTTGTCTAGATATTTTTCTTACAGTGTACTAACTGATCAACAATTGCATGTACAAGCTACTAACAAGGTGGATCATAAATTAACAATTATTAAATTATCATTATTATTAAGTTGAACAATTGCAGATAGCAGCCAACTTAATTCATGAAATGTGTGTACTGCTTTGGTTTCCTCTTTTTGTGAAATTTAGATGAAAAATGTGTGCCTTTTTATTGTTTGAGTAACTTATCGAAAGTTGCTAAAAGTTGCCAAATAAATTTTAAAAATAGCTAAATTTGTTGCTAGGTGCTTTTGAAAGAAAAAAGTTGCTAGGGTAGTCTGAAAAGTTGCTAAATTTAGCAACAAAATTGCTAAGTTGGCAACAGTGACTGCAATTCCCCTCACCGTCCGCGTTTTGATTAGTGATGGGAAGTTCATATCATTACCGACTCTGACTTTGAGTCTCGTTCAGCAAAATGAATGAATCTTTTTTTTGAGTCATTTCGTTCATTTTAGCAAAATATAATTAAAATGTTACGTGTTACTTCCCTAACACGTCTACTACTTATGCAAACATTGATCACACTACAAACAATACAAAACTATAATGCTATAAGAAACAGAAAAGATTAATTCATTGATTACCTGGGTCTTCAGTCTATGATTAGCTCACCTCACCTCTTATCTGACAAGTCTTCGGGTTTGAGTCGTTCGTTCATCGCGTGACAGCCCCATAAACTTAACCAATGCAGTCTGAGCCAGAAAGAGAATTGATTAGTTCATCTCTTGAGTCTTCGGGTTTGAGTCGTTCGTTCATCACGTGACAGCCCCATAAGCTTTAACCTATGCAGTCTGAGCAGGAAAGAGAATTGATTAGTTCATCTCTCGAGTCTTTTGAGTCATTCGTTCTTTTGTCACGTTACGTGACAGCATTGGATAGAGAAATTAGTTAATTTACAAGCTTCCTCACAAACAGGTGCATAGTTATTATTATTATTATTTGTAGTAGTAGTGGTATTGTTATCATTATTATAATTATTTACTCTTACAGTTACGTAATGCATTTCTGGTCTCAAATTGTAGCTTTTTATTTCAGTTTATAAATGTGTGAATTTCTTTCATGATGGTTCTTTTCCATAAAACTGAATGTGGTAACAAAGGTAATAAAGAGTTGATTATTATTATTAAGTTTCTTTCCGGCTCAGACTGCATAGGTTAATTTATGGGGCGTCACGTGATGAACGAATGACTCAAACCCAAAGACTCGAAACAGGTGAACTACTTGACTAAAGGTGCGTTCACGCCATATCAGAATTCCCGTAATTATGAGATACCAACTTGTAAAAAGCGTTCACGTCCTCGTAGAACTCGTAATTACAACTTGTGAACTGGGAGTTTTCTGAGCGCTATGACTGGTACCATGTGACCGCTGTACCACCTGATCACCGCAGGCTCTGTTTAGGCGTTGATAGTGTTGCCATAGAAAAGCATTATTCTGAGTCTGAAGACGTGAACAGCTCCGAGTAGAACGTCACGTGTTGTCATCTCAAAATTACGGTAATTACGAAATGGCGTGAAGGCAGCATAATTCCAGTACAGAACCTATAGGATTTACGAATCACTCCCCGAGACGACTCGTTCTTCCCGAGTCACATTAAAGATGAACAAATTGTTCAAGAACGACCCATCACTAGTTTTGATTTCGGCAAATCAGTTTGGGTGAATGCAAACAACGTGATTATCATGAGCACAACATCCAGCTAGGCAAGAAAACATGCAATCTACCTGAGGGATGACTTCTTTCACTATTTCACAGGCCAGTGGTTTGTGTGTAATGTGTGTGACATTTTTTGTATGGCATTAAAATTCCTTTTAGAATAATTGTACATAAATACGTTAAGCAAACAAATAAGATTTTTTTTTTCTGAGAACCTTTTATACACATTTTATACATATACCTAACCGCAGACATGGAAATGATGAACAGGATGTGTTTTTCCTATATTTTCCTATAAAGAATCACAATTATCCCTTATTTTCCTTTATGGCATCCCTAGTTATATTGTTAGGCAAAGTTTAAATTGTGAATTTTTAACTACTGTTTTAACTACTTGGTCTGTAATGAATTAAAATGAGCAAAACACACTTTGTGGTGAAAAGAGCATTGCGATAAGACGACCTTGAGGTTTACTACAGAGCAATTTTACTGTAAAATTCACAACATGCAAACATCAATAAAACTATTAAAGTTATTAAAAACAATCAGCATGTAGTAAAAAACACAACCAGAAAGCGGGATAAACACATTTAGTTTGTAGATACTGCACTTTGCTTTTGCAAAAGTGTTTTAGTTGTGTAACGTCATCCAAAGGCAGAGTGCAGTATCTGCATTTTGGTGGTCAAAGGTCACATCAGTGGTCATGGTTTATATCTATAAAAAATTTCATCCTAAGAAGGCTTTAAATGAATGCATTGCCACTAATCTACCCACAACATGTTTGGCTGATGTGAAAACTTTAAAGTCATTTTTGTCAGTTTCAGTGTTTGCGAAGTTACTACACTTTGGCTTTGTAGGGCAGAATAAGTCTATGGCACAGTAATAGGGATGATGCAGAGGAAGAGAAGCAGCTCGAGACTTACTAAACACTCCCTTCAGGTCGAGGTACTCGCTGGGTACGTTTGACAGGTCCACATGCTCATCCTGAAAAAAACAGAACAAAACACAGAAGTACAGGCAGACAATAAACAAGAAACGTGACACTTATCACTCCAGGCAAGGACAGAATCATGACCCCAGTTAATGTGGGGGTTGTGTGAAGTCAACCAGGGGTGACCGAGAACTACAGGAACAGAAGGAGAATTAGTCAGAAAAAAAAACAAAAGTCTTCCGTGTGATTGCCCGAGGTGATCAGCTTCATCAGTCCTGTGGTGCAGGGCCGGCCCAAGCCTTTATGGGGCAGAATGTTATTTGGGGGTCCCTCGGTGCCATCAATATGACTGGTTATTGTCAAAGCTTGATTATTCACATAAATCTAACACACCCATTATCAGTTTTGTTTGTTGTAGCTGTGTTTTTACCCTTCTGGGATTTTAAATTGTAATAGTTAGATGCTATTTACACTAAGTAAAAATAGCATATTTTCTTAGCGATAGATGCTATTTACACTAAGTGCAAATAGCAATGGATTCTATTTACACTGTTAAAATAGCAGGGTTTTCTGTTATTTATACTACTTATTGCAAATAGTGGCAATTATCTGCACCTCAGTATTGTAATACATTAAAAAAAAGTATGCAATAACTTATTGAGTGTAAATAATATAAGTATTATTATTATTATAATAGTAGTATTATACTTATAAGAATAAGTATCTCTTTTCATTTATTCTCGTTCTTATTACTTGTTTCACTTCTCTTTCAGAATTTATCACAATTTCTTACTTGTATGTTTGGCACAGTTATTTTTTTAGGATTACTGTTAAACTAATGTAGTTTGATTTGTATATGTTATCTATTTAAATTTTAGTTACAGTTGTAGTAATGTTTGTCATTGTATTAGTTTTTTCTATTATGTCAGTATAAGTTATTCATTAAGTTTTAGTTTGATTTAATTTGAGTTATTTTAGTACTTCAACAAACTACATGGAAATGAAATATTGAATTTATGGATATGTGCATCTGTGTGTGTGCATATATGTCTGTGTGTGTGTGTGTGTACATACACGTAGTTGTTTTTGGTGTTTGGCTTAGTTTTATGTTAGAATCATTATTACACTTATACCTTTTGTTCTCTTAATATTTTGAATTGTTTGTAGCTTTATTTTGTTTTCATTTAAATGTTAAATTTAGAAATTTTGTCATTTCTCATTTTTATTTAATTAAATTTTTTAATGTGTGTGTATATATACTATTTATAAAGTTTTAGCTTTTAGTATTGGATTAGTTTTAGTTGTTTTAATACTGCAATTGATTGTTTCTGTTGTCCTCATTTGTAAGTCGCTTTGGATAAAAGCGTCTGCTAAATGACTAAAAGTAAAGTAAAGTAAAGTAAATTTTAATTTTAATTCAAATTATTAAATGGATGCCACCTTATTGGGACAAAAGTCCTCCCTACACCTACCCTAAACCTACCCCATACTTTATTTTCAACTTTTTAATTATTTCCTTCATTTTTATTAAAAATAAATGCTGTTCTGATGTGATGTGATTTGAAATTTGAAAAGGGAGAAAAAATTTTTGCCAAAAAGCGAATTCGAACCCGGGTCGATCGCATCAAAAGGAATATGACACACACTTTACCATCCATGCCACTGCAGCTGATGATTAACAATCGTCTTTTGTAATGTCGGCTAGCCCAATTACACGTTGGTGGGTGGAGTGCACTTAGTGTAAATAGACACTCCGTAATAGGGCAAAGACCCAAAATTTAGACTAAGGTAAATAATGTTAAACTGTTATCAGTTTATGAAACAGAAGCTTATTTTTTATTACAGAAATATATACTCAGGAAAGCTATTTTTACGCAGAAGACAAAAACTTTAAATCTAAGTAAAATGTTATATTATAATATGGGTCACTCTTCATTTATGGTGGCAAGTGGTGTCCCTCGACTTTACAACCGTTGAAATAAACTTTAAATACCAATAAATCATAAAATGTTTGCGTGTTTGTATTCTGTAGGGTAAACACAATTTGTGCACTGTTAATAGTTACATTTTTTGTTTTAAAATACATATTTAATTGAGTTTTAGAGATTGCATTTGTAACAAAATATGGATGTTCCCGCCATACCTTAGAGAGGTATCATTGAATGTAATTGCAACAATATAACATTTTTAACACAAATAAAGTGGTTATATTGTGAATATAGATTTTATTTAACGTACAATTTTATTAAATTGTTTAAAAAAAAATACATATTTTGTTATATTTAAGAAAAAGTTGTGCCCCCCAGCAGGACACACTATAAATACAGGACGTAATGACATAATTAAACAAACACAGCTGGACAATAATTAACTAATAATGACAAGAACAGGAAACAAACCAAATATGGGCAAACACGACGAAGGGAAACACAAGACACACAAGACAATCCTGACACTGTGGTGTTATGTTGATAACTTGCAGATCTGACATATTTTAATCAAAATTTCCAAAATGTCCCCTGATCTTGAAATCATCATGATGGCAACCTCCATTTTAGAAAAGTCTGGATTTAGGCTGATTTGTCTGTGGTGTGGTCTTTTCTGGTAACACCACAGAGCCTACAGCAACTTGCAATACGTATAAAGTCTGTGGTGTTATATTACGTCTGTGGTGTTACTTCAAAATGACATAGACATAAGTGGCTCTGTCACCAGTGTTTGATTGAAATTATTTAAAAATCAAAATGTTCTTAAGCTTTCATTTTAATGGATATAGAATATTAAACTAATTTTAAATGCATAGCAATATATTTTATTAGAAAAAAACAAACAAGCATTTTTACAAATTCTGCCTCTCATTTGCCAACCCAATTGAAGAATGACCCATATATTAAGATGTCTATTTGCTGATGTTTTGATGTTCAAACATGAAGTTCCCTAAAACAAAAAGATACCCTAGGCTATGCTAATTAACTGGGGGGTTGGGGTGGTCTGATCAGGGGTGCGTTTCCCAAAAGCAACTATGGTTGCAAGTTCTGTTGTTACCAATAGAGTTCAATGGAAATAACGACCATATTAGCTAACGATGGTTTTGAGAAACGCACCCCTGATTTGTGCCACAAACCCCCATGTTGAATTTGTTCCCCCTCCACCCCCAAAATACGATTGCTTTTAACCCTTTGACATGCCACGCTTTGGCTGGCGCTGAGCCAGAGAAAGACGAGCTCAGAAAAAAGAAAAGAATAAAGAAAGACGCGCTCAGAGCTTTTCATATTTAATAACTGTTCAGTGTTTTCAACCGAATAAGACATTTAAATACAGACATTTAAATACACTTCAATTAAGTAAAAAATAAATTTAGTTTGTTAAATAGACTACACACTAGAAAGTGGCAATAATAATCATTTCAATTAATGGACGACGTGTTTTCTTCCTATCAAATACACATTAGCTTACTATAAAGTTTACTCTGTTTTTCTCCCAGCTAACTGGCCACTCACTTTCATGTATTTCGGGAGACTCGTCACGTCACGTCACTCAACAAGAAGGGACAACAGCGCCTCCACTTCCTCCGCCGGCTGAAAAGGGCAAGTCTCCCTCCACCCATCCTCTCCACTTTCTACAGGGGCACCATTGAGAGTGTGCTGACCACCTGCATCACTGTCTGGGATGGGAACTGCAGTGCTGCTGACCGCAAGACCCTACAACGGGCAGTGAACACTGCCGCAAAGATCATCGGTGCCCCTCTCCCCTCCATCCTGGACATTTTCCTTGCACGATACTCCAGCAAGGCCTCCAGCATCGTGAAGGGCCCCACCCATCCCTCCCACAACCTCTTCCAGCTCTTGCCATCAGGTAGAAGGTACCGGAGTATCAAAGCTCGTTCAGTCAGATCGCTCAACAGCTTTTTTCCCCAGGCTGTGAGAGCTCTTAACTCCAATCTCCCTGTCCCCCTCTGAAACCATGAACAACTCATCAATAACAGTTGACAATTTTCCTAAGTGCAATTCTGAGTGTGCTACACACAGGTGAGTGGGCTATACAAACCACCTGTAGTAACACACTCGTCCCACTATATGCACACTAGACACTTTCTATAAACACTCCCTGCTACAAAGACTCAATAAGATATGTTTACTTGAACATTGCACTACAAAATGATGTTTTACTTGAGCATTGCACTACTAAATCTTTTTGCACTATGCGCTGCTTCCCACAAAACCTCTCTTCTGAACAATTTTATGTAGAAAATATATATTTTTCTGCACATTTTCATGCACAAATATCTCTTTAGCACAATTTCATGTACAGTATTTATGTAAAGTTCTTGTACAGTCTCAGTTTGTGTATGTGTAGTCAACTAGGTATAGTAGTTATAGTATTTATAGTATATGTATAGTCAGATGGTTAAACTGTTGTATAGCTCTATTGTTTTTCCTATATTTGCATTGTTGTATGTTTATCTTATGTTTAACTAGTATGTAGCACCGTGGTCCTGCGAGACACGACATTTCGTTCCACTATATGTCCACACATGTAGCAGAATGACAATAAAGCTCAACTTGAGCTTGACTTGATGTTTTATTTATTTACTTTTTTTTCCCTTTTTATTCGAAATATTTCCAAACGTGTTAACTATATCAGGAAATATCTCGATTCTCATGTGTAAATAAATGCGTTTTGCACCTTATAGATTATGTTATTTGATCAATAAATGGTGATGGGCAAAGTAGACTAATAATATTAACTACACATAAAAACTCGACTTTTTACTTAAGTACCAGATATGGGTGTCATGCCATAAAATATTTTTAATACGGCTGACTTTGTATTTAATGTGAATTTAATAACAATATTGTAAGTTACTAATTATAACACTTTCATTTTACAGAAAGCAAAGAAAATTTTCATTCAGTCTAACCAGAGTTCAGACACTCTCAAAAACTCCCATTAAAATCACTGAAGCTGTTTACACTGTGAAATGAATATCTTACTTACATTCGTAGGCACATTTGCACTGTTTCTGATGAGAGAATTCGCCAGAGAATTCAGTCAGCTAGCAAGTGAACAAAACACCGCGTTTCAGCGATGACTCATCTGAACGCCTCTGATTGGCCATTGCATTCATAAGCTCAACAGAATCGTGTGTGATTGGTTATAATGTAGCGCTGTACAAACGCATCTGGCTCAGCGCATTTTAATGAGTACAAGTACAGGAGCTCAGTATCGGGCCCTGTATCGTGCATCCCTATTGGAAATTCTATTCATACTTTGAGATGAATGAGGCCATAGCAGTGTTTTTTTTTTTTGTTTTTTTTTTTTTGTTTTTTTACAGGGGCCTAAAGTGATTTTCAAAATGGACCAATGAACCTTTTTTAATTGATCTAAATAAGCATCTCACAATGTTGTCTTTTATACATTATTGTTTTCTAATCTATTTTAAAACAAAATCACTTCTGTTATCTAAGAGTCATTTCTGAGCCATTTTAAGAATACACTATAAATAGACTACCTACCATATTTTTGGTATCATATAAAAAATGCAAATGTTTATACAGTTCCTTTTATAAAATAAATGTGTTCCATTTGTGATCTTTACAGGTCAAATTTAACTTATTGCCTTTAATATGCAGCTTTTAAGTTGATTATAAATCAATAAATAAAATAAATATGACATTTTCTAGATTTAGCCCTATACACACTTTAACTGAAGTATGTCACTGAAAATACATTTTCTAAAGGCATTTCAAACTTCAGAAACTGCTTTGACTAAGAAGATGAGAGAGAGCAGCAGTAAGTGCCTGAAATTTTTGTGATACATACCAGATACATACATGATTGAGTGAAAGTTGTTCTACAACGAAAGTATATCAGCAAAATGAAATTGCAATGTACATTTTCCATACTATACCTCCATGTAAACAAGGACTTCTGGTCCTACTCTAAATAAAACATTTGCAGTCCATTAACACTAACATAAAGCCATAACCCAATATCAGTAGAATGTTAAAAAAATAAAATAATAATAATAAAAAAAATAAATAAATAAAAAACCTTTTTTATTCACACCATTTTATTCTCATCAATATTCTCTTCCTCTAGATACATATTTATTCATTTAGCAAATGCTTTTATCCAAAGCAACTTACAAATGTATATCACAAGAAATTAATCATAAAACAACATTTGTGCACAGTTTAGAAAGCTCCATTAGTATCCAAGCTAGAACAGAATGCAGAAAGAACAGAAATAGAACAAGAAAAGTGTAGTAGAGGAATTTGTTTATGCCTGTGGATTAGTTAAATGTTGCAGCAAAGGTGTATCTTCAGATATTTCTTTAATGTTGTGATGGTTTCAGCTCATTCCACTAAGTAGTATGGAAAAAGTATGCATGTATAGTATATTAAAAAAATACTATAGAAGGGTTTGGTTACCAGCATTCTTTAAGATATCTTCTTTTGTGTTCAGTAGAAGAAATTCATTCAGGTCTGGAACAACTTGAGGGTGAGTAAAAGATGACAGAATTTTCATATTTGGGTGAACAACCCGTTTAATCCATACTCTCTGTGACATGTTAGTAAGGAAGTCTAATAACCAAATGGATAATAATCAACCAGGTGTCATCACTCTGTAAATCTCCACCCAAGATCCATAACTGTAAGTAGTCCTAGGTTTTTTACCCAACAAAACCAGTGCAGAAAGATTCTTTGGAGTATAGGTTAACAGCTTAACTCTGTATTCATTATGTTTGTCCCAGGACAGTAAAATAATTCTGGAAGTAGCCATTGTGACCAGAATTTCTGCACAAAACTCCTGAACAACATGGCTTTTTGTAAAATGTTATATTAGGTGGCTCTATACATGAAACATGACTTTAAACATGTCTTTTAAAAGGGTTTAAATGTATAAAATCCTTGAGTAATTTTTCTTGATTACTGTACTTAAGCATTATTTTCAGGGATTTACTAATTTAAAATTTTAACTGTTCATCTTAAGAAAGAAATTATGGGATGGCATGAGGGTATATAGGTTGGAGTGTCCATTTAAGGGATTTAAGGGTATTTTTTGTGTTAGACTATGCTGCGTTTTAATTGCTGTTGTATGCACAAGATAAATGTTTTTCAACTGTGCCATTGTATTTTGTTTTTCCCTTTTAACCAAACCTTTGTATGTCTGCCTGACAAAACATTTTATGCAATTTATTTCAATTTGCATTGAAAAGATAATTCAATAGAATGAAACAAGATTTCAGTTTTTGCTACGTTACTTCCAGTTTTTTAATTCTTAAGAAAAATTTAAAATTCTACTTTTTTATACTTTTACTCATTTATGTTTTTGACCAGAAATTTCCACTCAGTGCTGTCACTAAAGTATAATCTTTGAGTTTTTATATCCCTGTTCAGAGCAAATTTTTTATTTATATTTCTTAAAAGGTTTTGAGTTGGCTTTGCCTGATTTGTGTATCCAAATTCTTCTTTGGCAGACTGCCCAATAGGTCTTGCACCCAATATGTTGGTGCCGTACCCCCTTTTGTCAAGGTGTGCACTTTTTTTTTCTTTAGTAGAATAATTTGTTTCCCTCTGGGTGGCAAAAGAACGTTCTTCCTTGAGGATTTGTTGTTTTACTGAAGTGAGAAAAAGCTTTTCCTTGATCATATGTCTTGCGGAAGAAATGATCTGGATGCATCTCACTGTGGAAACCAACAGACATCTTCAGTGTAAAAAATTAAATGTATATGAATTCAGATATCTTTTTAAAACAGTTTTACATTATATTTAATTGATTTTTCACTTATTTTGGACCACAAATGTGTCTCCTGTACTTTACCTTGACCAGATATCTTTTCAATCTCCTCTGTGCAGAAATCCTCCAGTTTCTGTCTCAGATGAGACACTGACTTTCCTACATCATCAAAAGACCTCTCAGTGATGTTGGGAACATCTGGAGTTCCAGGAGGAACAGGGAGAGACAGGTAACTCTATACAGACACAAAGTGGAACAAAGAAGAAAATTATACAGATGCAATGATTTTTTTAATACTACAAATACTATGCAGCAGTGGTGGACAGCAACGAAGTAAAACTACTTCGTTACTGTACTTAAGTACATTTTTTCATGTATCTGTACTTTACTGGAGTAGTTTTCTCTTACTTTTACTTCACTACATTCCAAAGCATACGATCATACTTTTTACTTCACTACATTTCATAAAATTTATCGTTACCCCTTATAATATATCACGTGCTCCGAGACGCAGAAGCGGTGTCTGATTCATGAACGAACTAATTCTTTTCAATGAACCTGTTAAATTGTTCGCAAATCGCGCCAAACGATTCATTCACAAATTGGAATAATCTGATTACAGCTGTTCTCGAGTCGACAACTCACTGATTCAAATGATCCGTTCAGAGTGAGTCTCCAGAACTGAACTCACAAGTAAGAGCCGGGAGATCTTGTGAGCAAAAGTAAGTTACTAATGTCGAATTTTAGGATTAATTATTGTAATTGAAAATCATATTTAGGTCAAAATTGTCAGTTGTTTGTGAACTAAATCTGGTGTAAAGGGTGATCTGTTTAAGCCCACTGAAATGCTTGAATGCAGACACATCAGAGTCTCTTTGTTTTAGGTAAAAAACTAAAAATAAAATAACTCATGCACGTTAATCTTCCCCGCTGCTGTAACGTTAGCAGTTTTACTAAAATGCTATGCATTTAGCCCTATGTCTGTTTTTATATTGTTTGTCAGCACACATAGCCTACTATGTATCTGGATCAACTAGCCGAGTAGACAGATATGAATGTTTATTCATAACCATGCTGAAAATAAGTCAATAATGTTAGCTGATGCTAACTGTCTAGCTAACAAGCTAACTGGTGCTAAATTGAGGTAATTTTTAAATATAAAGTTTTTTTATTCAACCACCTAGACAGATTACATCTGAGGGAAAAAGAAAGGATGTGATGTTTAAAACATGGTAACTACAGTAATTATCAAAGTGGGAAGTGATGCCCCTTGGGGACATTTGGTCAGGGGTATTTTTACACCACAGACAAGTTTTGAGAAGAAAAAAAATCATTATGAAAATCTAATTATATTTTCCTTATTATATTATATTTTCCTTATTATATTCCTTATTTCCTTATTGGTTATTTTGGAAAAATCTCAGGTATTTTGAGCAGTAGGATTATAAAAATATATGCTAATATAAAATTAAATGATATAAGTAGCCTATATAAAACTGCAAAATAAACATTCATCTACAGGTATTTTTTACTTAAGTACATAAAATATCAAGTACTTTTGTACTTTCACGCGAGTAAAATTGAAAACTGTGTACTTTTACTTGTACTGGAGTAATAATCAAATAAGAATTTATTTGCAAAAACAGATAACTCCGTTTTTATTTTTTAATTTTCAAAAATCATGTTTTTTATTATGTTATCATGTTTTTATTGTGTTTTATTGTGTTAGTTAGCTGTTTTTTTAATTATTTTTTAACCTAGTCAAAATAACCCAACTGCAGTTTGATTGAGATTAATTGGAATGCACAATGAAAAAACATAATTTCTGAGAATTGTTAAAAACGGAGTTATTTGTTTTTGCAAATGAACTCTTCATTTTATTATATGGATCTGTACTTTTACTCAAGTACTTGATTTGTGTACTTTGTCCACCACTGCTACGCAGGGATAATTAAAATCAGTAAAAGCTGCAAGAAAGAGTCTAAATGACATGGTGCTACCTGGAGGAAATGGATGTGATCATGTGTTTGAGATAGCTGCTCCAGCTCAACATTTAGCTTCCTCATTTGGTCAGTCTCCTTCTCCAGTTGCTTCATGAGTCCTTCAGTTTGACTCACTGCAGTCTTTTCCTGACCTCTGATCATCTGTGTGACCTCAGAGCGTCTTTTCTCTATGCACTGGATGAGCTCAGTAAAGATCCTCTCACTGTCCTCCACTGCTGTCTGTGCAGAGTGCTGTAAGGACACACATTACAATCAGCTCTTACTGCTGCTCACACAGTCTGCTGTGTTTCAGTGGGACTGAAAATCACCCTCAGTAACCAAGTGAAGAAGAGTCTTAACTAAACCAGCGCTGCTGCTTCTCCTCAAAACTCACCTTGTGAGCCTCCACAGCCTCTTTCAGCTCCTGAAGCTTCTTCTCTCTTTCCTTGATTTGCTGCTGGCATTTTCTCTGTGTATCATCGAAGTGTTTCTATAGGATAAAATAAATAACAGTACATCACAGAAATATAAGTGATGTTGAAAGTGCAAAATGTTTGTGAGCGACTCCTGCAAATATGTATTCATCTCACAGAATGTCTCCAGATATGCATATAACCTCGGTTCCCTGAGAGATGCCGAGTTAGTAGCAGGTGCTAAGGGGAAAATCATTTCTCAATCTTTTTTGTTTTTTTGCAGTGAATGTCTGGTTAGAGAACATTATCACAGACTTCAGTCTAGCGTGAGTTTAAGCAATCTCAAAAACTCCTGTTATAATCAATGAATCTCTCTACACTGCAAAATGAATATTTTACTTACATCGTATGTACATCTGCACTTCTTTTTTACAAGAGACTGCGCTCATGCTTGTCATGTGACACACAGCAGCCACAATACCACTGTATAACTGATACAGGCTTATGTCCCTACTGAAAAAATAAACAAACAAAAAACAAAACAAAACAAAACAAAACAAAACAACAACAAACAAAAAAAAACAATAAAACCATCACAGAAAATTTTAATGGTTTACACTACAAATGCCATTACAAACCATCAACTTTTAACCATTAAAAATGGTTTTCTGTAGTGTGTTTTAGGACATATTCCATTAGGATTTATTGGTTTTAACAAGCCACCAATAGAAGGCAACCAATTACCAGTAGAGACCCACAGGGTCCATTACAGTTTCCAGTAAAACCCATACAAGTCCCATTATAACCAGTAAAACCATTACTTATTTTGTAATGTGTCTATTGTTTTTTTTTTCAGCAGGGGTTTTATTTACTTATTTTATTTTTTTCATTTGATATATCCCTAAAATATATCATAAAATATCTCGATTCTCAAATATGTGTAAGTAAATGCATTTTGCACCTTTATAGATTATGTTAGTTGATCTATAAAGGGCGATGGGCAAAGTAGCCTACTGTAATCTATTAACTACACATAAAAGCCCGTCTTTTTACTTAAGTACCAGATATGAGTGTCATGCCATAAAATACTTTTAATATGACTGACTTTGTATTTAATGTGAATTTAATAAAAACATTGTAAGTTACTAATTAGTCTCTATAACATTTTCAGTGTACAAGAAGAGAGCAAAGAACGTTTACATTATCAAAGAACATTTTCACTTCAATCCAGCGAGTTCAAGCACTCTCAAAAACAGTCATAATAATCTCTAAAGCTGTTTACACTGTGAAATTAATATCTTACTTACATTCATACTTCTTCACTTTGTTGTTTCTGATGAGAGAATTAGAATTCAGTCAGCCAGCGCGCGCGGTGACTCATCTGAACGCCTCTGATTGGCCCTTGCATTCATAAGCTCAACAGAATCGTATGTGATTGGTTATAATGCGCAGTGGTTTAAAAACGTGCGTACCTCTGGCTCTGTGCCAGCCAGCAAACGCAGATTTGAATTTAGCAGCTGGTGATTTTTTTTTCTTTTTATATACATATAGTTTACAGAACAAACTGCGCATTTCACCCAAAATTGTTTGCTTTAATATGATTCCAAATTTAGGGGGGGAAAAGGGGGGGCCAAGCTTGTTGACAGGGGGGCACTGGCCCCCCCCTAGAACCGCCCCTGCTTTTGTATCGTAATACTTTTGCACAATGAAAGATTATTAATAGCCTTTCTTGTTCGTCTTATCTATCATATGTTTCTGCCTCATTACTGTGCTATACATTTAAAAGAAATGTCTTTTAATTTTACAGTATATATATTTATATATAAATATATTACTTGTTTTTCATGAATGTATTTTAAAACAATACAAAGAGCACTGTATATCATTTTACATTATCATTTTAGATTTAGTCCTACACTTATTCACTTTTATTTGTTCCCCACTAAATAATGTTTTTTTCCCCACTAATTTTAGATTTTATAAAATTTTGCACTCATGATTTTTCTAGAGTAACTTTTGCTACTGAATTATCCACTAACCTAGTTTATAATAGCATTTTTGTCATAGATTATAATTATATATGCATTCATTTATTGTTTTTCTTTACAATAAAGTCTATATTTAGTAGATTGTGTGTAACACACACACACAAAAAAAGAAGTCATGATCAGGTCAACACACATTGAGGTATAAAAATTCAACACTGATTAAAAAAAAACTGCCCAGGTATCGGCAGATACTCAGAATTTTTGGTATCGGAATGGGATCGGGTCTGAAAAAGTGGTATCAAGCCACCCCTGATTTTAATGATTAATCCATATGAGCCTATAGCCTATGTATTTTTGTATGTCATAACTTGTACCAGACCTCACGATCCATGTATGGAAGACTTTTTTTAATTTCTCTTTACAATATGTTGAGAATTGTTGATGCATAACTCACTTATTGTGGCCCAGATAATGTATATTTATGGTTTAATTGGTTCATTATTAGCTAAAATGTAGCTGTGTAGTGGCCTGCTTGTGGACCTCTGCCAAAATGCCGCCATTCCATGCAGCATGTGGGCCACATGAGGAATGTGGGGAAGATCAGGGCTAGAATAAAATTCAGCTGTGGCCCACATTAGGGCTAGTTTTGGTTTATTAGGTTGGCTTACATGCAGCAATGCTAAGGCTTACTTGAGGCCTAAATCTGGCAAACAGGACCGGACTGCCCAAATGCCATTATTCCACACAGTATGTGAGCCGTAGCAGGGTGTTGGATCTGGGTTGGATCTGGGCCAGAATTAAAATAAATGTGTTCTGCTTTATTTTATTTATTTATTGTCATGGCTGACATTGGACTTTCCTTTGGCTTGCTTTTGGCCCAAAGCTCCCACAATTGTTGACTGACACTGGCGTTTTATCACAGACCTGCCCTGTGTAAGCTGTCATTATCCCACCATTGTTTCGACGCCGGAGTAGATGTGGACAAGAATGTCTCCTAAGCGATTGAGGTGTTTTGTTGTTGGATGTAATAATGAACATAATGAACATATTAGTCGTCATTTACTCTTGACATCTGAGCCGCTGAAGACGCAGTGGTTTACATTTGTTTTTGAATGGAATGCGCCCCCGATCTACCTAAATGAGTTTATGTTCATGCGAATCATTCGTGATCCAGCTTCATCTACAGAAGAAGTGAGTATAAAGTTCTTTTATGAATCTTTGCAAATTACCTTTCCTAATAATGTTCTAGTTAGCAAGTTTCACGGCTAAATGCAGCTAAATGCGGCTAAAGTACTTGATACCAACTTTTCTGATCATAAAACTGTTTTTTAATGTTTTCCACGCCTTTCAATTAATCGGACCTACTTCTGTTATCCGTCAGTCCAGAAAAATAGATTTTTTTGACTCAGGATAACTTCAATATGTTATTTGAAACAGTCTATAACTCTGTATTTCAGAATTCATTATTGCATCATTCACATATTGATGATCATCTTGCACTTTTTAATTCTGTCTGCTTAAGTGTTATTTACATTTATGCATTTAGCAGATGCTTATATCCAAAGCCATTTACAGTGCATTCAGGCTATACGTTTTTTTTTATTAGTAGGTGTTTTCCCTGGGAATTGAACCCACAACCTTTTACACTGCTAACGCAATGCTCTACCACTGAGCCACAAGAACACCAATAAGGGTTAGGGTCCATTTTGTTTGCTAAAATCAGTCAGTCGATTCGTCTTTTTCAAAGAGTGATTGGTTATTGAATCATAAGAGTCTGACTGCGTTGGTGGCACCATAGATATCTATACTGGCTCTGTCTGATTTGCTTCATTTAACCTTTCAAATGAGTCATTTGTTTGTGAATTAAACAAAACTGAGCACACTGTTGTTGCATTACACCCGCAAAGAAACCGCTGTAAAATGTAAGTGTAGCTTTTTAAATTGTGTTCTTGAAAGTAACGTAGGTCTAAATTGTCTGCTGCACTAGAGCAGATGTACTTTTTTTAGAGTGACCAAAAACTTTTTTTTTTTTTTTAAATATTATATACACAGTGTTGCGCAATAACTAGTTACTCATCCTTCACATCCTTAAATTGAGGTTACCATAGTCAGCTGGAACCAGTCTGGATTCAGATCAGATGGTGGACCTGCACCCAGGAATGACCACAATGCATCCCTGAATGTCAGCAGAGGCCATGACAACAAGACGAGCCCTTGAGATAGATCCCCTGCAAAGACCTCATTGACTAGATGGCCCTTGGCACAGGTCCTCAGCAATGACCACAAGAACCAGACACATATGGCCAGTATCACCTGCTGGCATGATGTCTCTCGATTATCAGGCAGAAGGAGTTGGATGAAATTGTCACGGGTTAGCTAAGCTTTGATAAAGCGCACAACAAAGAGGAAGAAGAGCCAGGGAGTAGACAGGAGGGACTTGGAGCAGGAGGAGCCAGGCGGGACCCAGGCCACAGCGATGAAGGCGACCCATGGTGGAGCCGAGGAGCCATGGTGGAGGAAGGGCTGACGACTCCAGGGGGCCAACCGACGGCGGCAGAGCAGGTGGTGGTGGAGCCCGAGGCAGAGAGCCGATGACCCAGGGCGACAGGGGAGGATCCGGAGGGCCAAGGTGGAGCAGATGGCTCTGGCGACCGAGGCAGAAGTGGGGATCCGGAAGACCGCAGTGGATCCGGAGCGACAGACGATCAAGGTGGAGCTGGAGGGAAGGAGGAGCCTGACAGAGCCAGAGGCGACGGAGGGACGAGGCACAGCCGGAGGAGTGGAGTCCCAAGGTGGCGGATGGTCGACGACTGACCAAGGCGGTGCCAGTGGGACGAGGGAGCCTGACAGAGCTGGTGGACTGACGGGCCACAGCAGAGAGGAGGGAGCTAGTAGCCATGGTGGAGCCGCGTGAGTCCCTCGTATGGTCCTTGAGGGTGCGTTCCCCCACCTGAGTCCCTCGTGTGGTCCTTGAGGATGCGTTCCCCCTGCTCCGTGCAGAGAAGAAAGATGGTGGGTATATCCACGACGAAAGAGGACACAAAAGAAAAAAAAAAACACCACAACGAAACAAAAACAAGCAGGCAGGGAACGCCGCTATATAAACTTACTCTTTAGGCTGGTTATTCTGTCACGGGCTAGCTAAGCTTTGATAAAGTGCACAACGAAGAAGATGATTTAAATCCGCAGTCTTTAATAAATCCACAGGAAAATCAACAGAGTAAATCCAAACAGCAAAGCAAGTCCAGATAAACGTGAATAATAACCAGCAACCAAAAGAACTAAAGGGCAGAATATATACAAACACAGGTGAACTGGATAAGGCAATCAAACTGAAACTAGGTCAATGGAACAAACGAGGGATGAAAACAACAAAAAGGTCCATGGATGTGACAGAAATATTCTGAATGATATCAATCCACAATCTGATTTATGCAGCTTGGTGTAATAATCACACCATTTTCGTTCATTTGGCCAGAGCAGAACTGGTTTCCTGACTGAGCCTGTTTCCTGTGTGGAGAGATGAGGTGAGGACTCAAGTTGCAGGAAGAATATTCTTATTTTTAATAATAAAATGAACAAAAACCACCCCGAGGGGGAAAAACAGGCAGCCAGGCATAACACACACAACGTAAATCACTTGATGAAAAACAACGGCTCAGCACAGGACTACAGACACCTGGAGAATAAATAGGGAGACAAACGAGGGAGACACAGGTGGAGCAACTAAAACAATAATGAGGTGACAAGATGGGAGGGGACAGACAATAGACAGTAGAAAGCACATGGCACCAAACAGGGAGACAAACGAGGGAGACACAGGTGGAACAACTGAAACAATAATGAGGTGACAAGATGGGAGGGGACAGACAATAGATAGTAGAAAGCACATGACACCAAACAAACACAGCAGAAGCCATGTGCCTACACAACAACACAGTGTCCTCTGGTGGCCATCCTGGGCACACCAGCTGAAGACTGTGACAGAGCCTAGTTTTGTTGGAGTTTGGTTTCCTTGCCACTGTCGCCTTTGGCTTGCTTGGTTGGAGACACTTAATATTTTTGACTTGACTGCACTGACACCCAGTGTTGGAGGTAACGCATTACAAGCAATGTGAATTACATAATCAGATTACTTTTTCAAGTAACTAGTTAAGTAAGATTTTAGAATAAACCTTTTGGTCCTGTTTAATGTTGGTGCTAGTAAAGGTTTGAGAATTTATGGCCTGGTTTCAAAGACAGGGCTTAGACTAAGCCAGGATTAGGCCATAGTTCAATTATGACATTTAAGTAATTTTCATTAACATGCCTTAGAAAAAACATTACTGGTGTGCATTTTGAGACAAAACAAAGGCACTGATATTTTTAAAGATCAGTCAGTGCAAGTTTCTTTCAGTTTAAACAGCTCTGAATTACATTTTAGTCTGGGGATAGGGTTAAGCCTTGTCTGTGAAACGGGGGGTACAAGTAACAGTTTGGTAATGTTTTACAATAAGGTTTCATTTGTTGTACATGGAATGATAATTTTCTTGATTTTTTTTTTTTTTTGTATTAAGTATGTGTGTGTGTGTGTATACATTATGGGGACCAAATTACCCCACAAGGATAGTAATACCAGTAAATTTTGACCTTGTGGACATCTTTAGGCCCCCAATGAGGAAACAGGCTTATAAATCATACAGAATGATGTTTTCTGTGATGGCAAGATTAGATACTTTTGTATGTAAGGGACAAAATGATTTTGCATTGTTCTCCAGACTCTTTCTAAGTGAGTTAAAGTGTTGTAACTGTGTATAGTGCTGTTTTTTTTTTTTTTTTGTGCATCAGTAAAAAGGGTTTTGTGTATTTGTTTTAGAGATTGTTTTGTCAATAAATGTAGAGGGTTTTCTATTTTGTGTTTGTGTTGATTGTAACTAGGTAATTAAGATTTTTTTTCAATAAAATATTAAACATACTACCATATTTCAAAGTACATATAAAATATACTGAAGTCCCACTTAAGTGGTTCAAAAATATCACTCAAAAGTTCAACTAAATGCTTTTAATGTAATTTTAAACTGCAATATATTTGAAATCAATTACAAATAATATGCATTTAGGTGGTCGAAAACATTAAAATTAATTCACACTTAAGTATATTGTTAACTGACATTAAAGTATATTTTTGTTCACATTAATTGCTTGTCAGTACATTGAGTAGTACACTTTAACCATACCGTATTTTAAAGACACTACAAGCAATTATGAAAGTACATATAAAGATGTACTACAGTCCCACTTAAGTGGTTTAAAAAATAATTCAGAAGTTAACTTATTGCATTTAATATAACTTTAAAATGTGATACATTTGAAATTAATGACAAGTACAATGTACTTAAGCGGCGAAAATATTACATTTAATTTGCACTTAAATGTGTTCTTTTAAAGTATATTATTTCCGCAATAAGTACACTTTTATAAAGTTTTATAAGACTTCTTTTTCACAAGGGACTGTAGTTCTAGACTAAATGTGAACATGCATTTACTCATCTCACTTGCACAAAAACAGATTCAGTATTCCTCAAAATGAATAAGGAACAGTGAAATATAAACTCAGAATATGATGCAAATCTGCAATAATTAAATGGTAAATAACACAAATATCCTTTACGTATTTAATCACATTTTATTAACCAATGTCTTTGCTGCTGAGCTTCGATGATCCAATTCAACCATACTAATAAGCAAAAATTACTTTAGATTAACATTTGTGCTTCGTTTTTTTTATTGCTGAAGAGTGTTGAACTTTCTTCTGCATTCTGATGAATTTACTTTTCCGTCAGCCTGAGGCTTATTCATTTCACTTTTTGGTGTGAAAGGGCTTTTACATTTACCAAAAATAGGACTTTTTGTATTAACCCTTTAGGCGCCAGGGTTTTTTTTGGGGAAAAATGCTGGATTTTGACATCAAGATTTCAAACCCTTGTGGCTTAAAAGGGTTTAAAGATAGAGATCTACTGTAAATTAGAAAAATGTTGGGCATGACCAAAAGTTTATGTGGGGTGTAAATATACTCATCTAATTTGCATATTATGACGTCATCAGGGGGGCAGCCCTCTTGAATTTCATAATATTCAGGAAATAATAGATATTGAATTGATGTTTGAACTTATTTGCATGTTTATTTTTATTTTATTTTTCATTCCAAATGATCAGAAAAGAGGAAACCAACAATAAAACAGGAGAAAGTACTAAATTATTACTATATTATTATACTATATAGTAGTAAAAAGCATGTGAACAGTAGTCTACTTTGATCAGTTCATCAGTAATATTCAGGAAATAATAGATATTGAATGGATGTTTGAAATATTTGCATGTTTTTTTTTTTTTTGTCTTTTTATCCTCATTCCAAATGATCAGGAAAAGAGGAGAAAGTAGTAAATTATTACTATATTACTGTGCCATAGTAAAATACATGTGCCTATTTTTTGATCAGTTGACCAGCTATCTGCCCAATCAGGTATCTAGGTGACACAGTTTATAGTTCTTGAGAGTATGGTACCTCTCATTGCATTGCACAGCACACAGACCTACCCCACACTGACTGCACCTGTACTGTCTGCCGGCGGCCCTCTGAGCGTGCGCGATCAGAACAAACGACGCAATCTGGCCAATCATCAGCAACACGGAGCCTTTCCTATGGACACTAAGACCACGTCCACCCCTGCCACCCCCATCTGGGAGTAATGCAAAATTGTAATGCATTACTTTTAAAAAGTAACTTTCCTCAAAACTGCCGACACCATTGAATAAGAACTGAACTTGACCTGAATGAACACATCACTGTTTTCTGCGTGTTTTTTTTTTTTTGTTTGTTTGTTTTAAAGTGCGTTGTTAATGTTTGTATTGTAGTGTATTTGTTAATTGTTAATATATATACAGTATTTACATTAAAGTATATTTAGTAATATTTTAGTGTATGAGCTGTATACTGGGCAGCAAACTGAAGACAAATTTTGCTATCTTAATCCGAAGTAACTAAATTGCTTGAGTAGTTTTTTAATCGGATACTTTTTTACTTTTACTAAGCTATTAAGATTATTACTTTTACTTGAGCAATTTTCTAAAGTTGTACTTTTACTTGAGTACAGTTTTTGGATACTTTACCCACCTCTATAAGACTGAGAAGACGCTTTGCCTAATTATTCATGATGCTTCACACTGTGAGATCACGCATGGATCAAAAGTTAGTGTTTGTTTTCACTTTGTAAAAGTTTCTGCATGGCATAAATTCTCTTCCATATCCACATTTTTCCTAATGAGTCCACTGCGTTTTAAATTATGGGAGGCACTTTTGGTTTGGGGAAGTCCCAATTAAAAAGACTGAAACAATTTTAAATCATAAAATTGCGCTACAAATAATCCTTATTCGTCAGTTTGACTGAATTAGCTGTAAATTTTCCTTCATGTTTTATTTTCAGACGTCAAGATGCTGCATTTTTTCTTCCTGATTATTTTCTTTTTTACTTTGTACTTCGCTGTAACAGTATGAAAAAATCTTCACGTCTTTTTCAAGGTTTGTTTTCACATGGATGCTTTTAAATGTAATTGACTTCCTATTTCTAATCCCTATTAGCATTATATGTTTCCAAAGCAGGTAAATACAATATCTGTTATTTCAAAATGACGTAAATCATTTTGAAATATTATGACTCAATGTTAATTTTACTGAACATTTCATTAAGGCAACGTAGGCTATGTTACATAGACGCATTACTACAGTGATATTTAACAAGTGTGTAATATTGCTGCTATAATAATTGAAATTTTGGGGTACAAAATTACAGCTGTTTAATTTTGTGATATGTTTTAAGGTGATCTGTTAAAAAATGTGCACAGAATCAGCACACCACTGTATTTCGGTCTGTACCTGTTTTTCTGTCCTCTCTGCTGCGGTTGATAAAGTGTCATGATTTTTGTGTTCATCCACCATACAGAGCATACAAATGCAAAGCTGGTCAGTGCGGCAGAAAATCTCAAGCAGTTTCTCGTGTTTCTGGCAGATCATCTTCTGAAGTCGTCCAGTGGCATCCATTAGATTGTGTCTCTTTCCTTTGAAGAGATTCTCATGTTGTTTAAGGTGGTTTTCACAGTACGAGTTGAGACACACCAGACAGGACTTGACAGCTTTTTGTTTTCTTTCCGTACAGACGTCACACTCCACATCTCCAGGTCCAGCAGGAACAGCAGTTTGGAGTTTACTCTTCTTCAGCTGCTCCACCACTTCAGCCAGCATGGTGTTTTTATATAAAGCAGGTCTTGGACTGAAGGTCTGTCTGCACTGAGGGCAGCTGTAGACTCTCTTCTGATCCTCTTGATCCCAGCAGTCTGTAATGCAGCTCATACAGTAACTGTGTCCACAGGGAATGGCCACTGGATCCTTCAGTAGATCCAGACACACTGGACACAAGAACTGCTCCACTGAAAAAACACTGGCTTCAGCCATTTCACTAAATGTACACACAGACAGAGAGACACAGTACAGCTAAATGGCACTTAAGTTTCGTTTTTCTTGAAATGGAGAGTGATGTAATTTCCTGGTACTGTGTTTGAGAGACGTGCAAAACACCTGTGTCTGTGAAGAGCTATAAACTTATTTGTTAATAATTCAAAGGTCCACTAGATGGCAGTCTCAAAGAAATACAGATCTAGTAAACTATGTATATCTATATGCTGCATCCGAAAACTCATACCTTCTATATAATAGGCAAAAAGCAATAAATAAATAAATAAAAATAGGCAAAAAGCATTAGGCGAGCGAATAAGTATTATTCATTCAGTCATTTTTTCACCATGTCATGTATCCCTGCAATCTCTGGAAGTAATTACAATTTCAACTAAATTAAATATTTCATCATGTTTCATTTATTTAACAAATAATTTTGTATTGTAGTGTCAGGGGCATCATGCACTCATTATTTTTGTCATGTGACACACAGCAGCCACAATACCACTGTATAACTGATATAGGCTTATGTCCCTACTGAAAAAAACAACAACAACAATAATAAAACCATCACAGGACATTTTAATGGTTTACACTACAAATACCATTACAAACCATCAACATTTAAATCGTGTCTCTTTCCTTTGAAGAGATTCTCATGTTGCTCAAGGTGATTTTGACAGAAAGAGTTCAGACACACCAGACAGGACTTGATGGTTTTGTGTTGTCTCACAGTACAGACGTCACACTCCACATCTCCAGGTCCAGCAGGAACAGCAGTTTGGAGTTCAGTCTGTTGCTCCAGCACTTCAGTCAGCATGGTGCTTTTATTTAAAGCAGGTCTTGGTCTGAAGGTCTGTTGGCATTCAGGGCAGCTGTAGACTCTCTTCTGAACTTCTTGATTCCAGTGGTCTGTAATGCAGCTATTACAGTAACTGTGTCCACAGGGAATAGTCACTGGATCTTTCAGTAGATCCAGACACACTGGACATCTGAACTGGTCATGAGAAAACCTGGCTTCAGCCATTTCACTGCATGCACAGAGACACACTACAGCTAAATAGCACTGAAGTTTTGTTTTTCTCGAAGTGGAGAGTTGATGTAATTTCCTAGTTCTGTGTTTGAGAGACGTGAGCAGAACACTTGTGTCCGTGAAGTGCCCTATCATTCATAATACAAAGGTCCACAAGATAGCCGTCTCCTAAAGAAATCAGGGCTTGTACCATGAAGCTGGATTAGCTGGCCAGGTAAGTTTCAGTTTAGTTTGCACCAATCCTGGGTTTTAGGGACCATGAAAGTGGCTTGGCTTTTAGCTGCGTTCATTGCCATAGTAACTTACACTGCACAGCTAGGTTATGTTCTGGGCAAGAGATCTCAAACTGGGATTGGTCCAATCAGATTTGCATGAGCAAAGTGACACAGGTCTGATGCAAAAAAAAAAACCTTCCCCAGTTCTCTTCCTACACTTTAAAAGTCACTATAAAGTACCTTAAAAAATTACAACAAAATTGTCTGGCTTTGATAATTACAATTTACATTTGATTTATATAATTTTAATATGATTTATATTATTATTAATCCATTACACACAATCACTTTTAGTTTATAAATTATTATAAAGCACTTATTATAAATGAATATTAATATATACAGATCATATGTAATATAAATAAGTGGTAGAATCAATATATAACGCTTTAAAAATGGCTACCTTACATGTTCGAGTCTCTGTCGCTATATATTATCAACTATATAAACTAACTTCACACCTTGACTGCACTAATAGAGCAAGATAATTTCCTTCATTTGTCCTCTTTCATGGACTTCATTGTAAATGCTTTAAAATTCCTCATATACTTTAATCTCTTAAACTTCAACAAAAGAGATTTGAATCTCGCTGGCACACTTGCTCTGTGTTGCAAGGCTTGTGATTGGCTGTTAGCCGCTGATTTCACACATTCATGTGCACGCGCTCCACAAACTCAGGATCAAAGCCTGAGTTGACAAAGAAAGATGATGATCAGCATCATGGTACCAATAAAGCTGGAGTGGTTTGGTTTTGTCAACTCGAAACTAATCCTGTAACTCTGAATTTGTTCAACTGCCATCATGGTACAGGCCCCAGATGTAGTGATCCTGCGTTTCAACACAAACTTCAACACCTCCAACTTTCCATGCATTTTATATAGACTACCGCTTACATTATAGACTAATCGCTTTCAAGGAAGATACATGTTTTCAGTTAACTGTTAGTGGAAAAATGCGACCGATAGACTTATTTGATAAGTGATAGTCTATATATTTTGATTTCTATGATCAACATCAGAAATCATTCATCAGTGGATATTTGAAATGAATGGGGCACAGAGCTCTAATGGATGTTAAAGAAAATGGATAATGCCAAAAGAAAGAAAGAAGGAAAAATAGATTTAAGATTCAAGACCTTAACATAATCACTATATCAAAATTGACATAAAAAACTTGTTTTGTTAAATATGGTCAAATCGAATAGTTTTGATGTTCATTGTTTCTATCGGTTTATTAATATTGGCAGCAGTAAGTCCGCTCGTGCAGTCGGTGGCAGTAATCAGCTCTCAGATGCTTTCATCTGCAATAAAGCAGCGAACAACGCTTTCAGTAAAATAAACATGGCACCGGTAGAATTCACCATTTTTGCTGAAGTTTGACCAAACAACCCTCTGCTATTTTATTAACTGAATTGTGTGAGGTCTTGTCTTTATTAAGAAGTAGTTTGGAAGATGTTCGTGGCGAAGAGCATCGCAGCGGATCATAAAGATCTGATTCACGATGTTTCTTATGATTTTCACGGTCGGAGGATGGCGACCTGCTCCAGTGATCAGAGCGTCAAGGCAAGAAAACACCGTCCATGTGTTCAGTTTCATCGCACAGTACAAAATAAAGCCTGTGTCTATAAACCTGTACAGTGAACTCGGGTGCCGGCATACACAGCATTGAGTATGGAGGTAGAATGATGCCATAAAGATTTGCATGCCCAGGGTAAAGCGTACGTAAGACTGTAAGCGTAAATTAAATTTTGCATGCGCAAGAGAAGCTTTGTAAATGTGTAAATCGCGATTCAAGAGCAAGAAAAAAAATCTTTGCAGCATCTGACTGTTATTCGTAAGTGTAATTCATGTATTGTGAAACTGCAGCTTCATGCTAACGCAAAATAAATATGATCTGCATTCTTCTGACTTCCATTTTTCCGCGCTTACACTTTTGGCAAGATTTTTTTTTTTCGTTAAAATACAGTCAAAAGCATTGCAAGCCTGTGAACGGTGATTAGCAAGCGAAAACAACAATTTAAAGAACTGCAAAAAGGATTGACTGCGTAGAATCAATCTGTATGTGTAAAAAAAAAAAAAAAAAAAACTGGCAAATGTCTAAATGACTTGTGTATGTAGGGCCAGAAATAATAAAAGTTCCAGAAATAATCTGATATGTACAGCTCCATCTTTCTTTTCTCTTCGCTTACGGTTTTGGCACGATTCTCTCACTTGCTGTGTTTTGCAAGCGCGAGGGGAGGGCGGGGCCACTTTCTTTTTGTAGCCAATCAAATGAGGCTCTCGCTGACTCTCTATTTACTCTTATCTGATTGGTTCAATAAACATATAATACACCAAGACACATTTATCTTCATTTAGTTCGGGAACGTTCTCGCGGCCGGAATGGTATTTTTAACATACACATACAGTAAAATAAATAAAATAAATAAATACCAACTTAGAAAAGAAAGCCGGAGCTGTACATATCGAATTATTTCTGGAACTTTTTGCCCTACATACACAAGAAGTCATTTAGACATTTGACACAGTTCCGCAGTTCTTTAAACTGTTGTTTTCGCTTGCAAATCACCGTTCACAGGCTTGCATTGCTTTTGACTGTATTTTAACGAAAAAAAAAAACGTGCCAAAAGTGTAAGCGCGGAAAAATGGAAGTCAGAAGAATGCAGATCATATTTATTTTGCGTTAGCATGAAGCTGCAGTTTCACAATATATGAATTACACTTACGAATAACAGTCAAATGCTGCAAATATTTTTTTTCTTGCTCTTGAATCGCGATTTTACACATTTACAAAGCTTCTCTTGCGCATGCGAATTTAATTTACGATTACAGTCTTACGTATGCTTTCACAACTCTTACACTGGGCATGCAAATCTTTATGGCGTCATTCTACCTTCATAATTGAGAATCCTGTATTAGGGCACCTTATTAGATTTTGAGAGACAGCCAGAGACTTCAATTGGCAGAGACACTTTTATGATTGAAAGACATTTCTCGTCCTATTTAAAACTGCTTTTGAGTCTTGAAGGTTTCATTCTTTGCAGCTTGTGGTTCATTATAGCTTATGTGCCTTATTCCACAATTTAATGACAAACGTTCTGGCTTTTTTCCCCCTTTTAAACTGTTTTAGGTCTGGGACAAAGGTGACGATGGAGAATGGCATTGTACTGCTAGCTGGAAGGTATGAGTTATATTTATGTTTTGTTATGTTCTTTGGGTGTAAATCTCTATTTAAACCTAAAATGCAAAATTCACGATGTGTGGTACAATAGGTGCATTTACATTTAGATAATTTTGGTAATTTCTATTTTGTGAGCATATGACATCTTAAATAAAAATTAAAGTAAATGTTGAAATGATTAGTTAGTTTAACCAAATACACCTTAATGGAGGTACTGTATAAAAATGGCCATGTTTGACTGATGGCTGTATTCTGAGTTGTGTCTGTCTGTTGTAGACTCACAGTGGGTCGGTGTGGAGGGTGACATGGGCGCACCCTGAGTTTGGTCAGGTGTTGGCGTCTTGTTCATTTGACCGCACTGCGGCTGTATGGGAGGAGATCGTCGGCGAATCCAATGACAAACAACGGGGTCAAAGCCACTGGGTATGTAAAATTTTTAATTTTTTGTTACTGTATTACTGTTCTCACGATACTGGAATTTCTAACTTCTACACAATACCTTGAAAAATAGTGTTAATATATTTTTTATATTGTAGGAAAAATGCTACAACATAAAGTGCATCAAATTTGAACAGTATCTAAGTTATTTTATTTTTTTACACTAATCAGACTAATTTCTCTGTTGCTTGATAGCTCTGAGTGGGATTGTAAAACAATAGTCATAATATTGTACAGGGTTGGGAGGGTTATTTATTTATTTATTTATTTATTTATTTATTTTTTACTTTATTTTTATATACAAGATTAACAATGCACATAAAAACAATAAAGTAATATTAACAAAAAAAGAGGAGAGATATTAAACACATACATATCAGATTTATGCTACACAGCATATACAGCTATAGTCCTATACATACATGCATCTCAGTGCATAGAATAAAAAACAAACAAACAAAAAAAACATATATATTTATAAATGTATATGAACCAACTCCCCAATCAAGGAGAGAAAGAAAGAAACATAACAAAGCCAAACAGATGAGGTTACCATTTCTATAACATTCACAGTTTACTTAGCTGAGGATGTCTTTATATTCTTTATATATCAGCCACTTTTCCCAGTCCATTCTGAAAGCAGTTTTTTTCATCTTTAGCGTATACGTAAGTTCTTCCATCACCAGGATTTCTTCAATGATCTCAAACCATTGTTTACAATTCAAAGTGCTGTCCTAGTTCTTAGTTATAGTCTTTTTACATGCCACAAGAAGAATCTTACATAAATATTGGTCGCTTTTAGGTACTATGCCTTTAATATTTCCCATAAGCAAAAATAAAGAGGTTCTGGGTATTCCATATCCAAGCACTTCAGACATAACTACCTGCACATCATCCAAAAAGATTGGATTTTCTCACAACCCCAGAAGATAATGTGCGTGATCTGCTTCTAACTGTCCACACTGTCTCCAGCAAACCTGTTGTCTGGAGACTTGTTTGCTTTTGATCTTAGGTGTTATAAAGAAGCGAATAAGGCACTTCTAGGAAAACTCCCTCCATATTTGTGAGCTAGTGGTAGTTTGGTGTATTATCCACATATCGTACCAATCCGTTTCTGGTATTTCAGTCTTTAATTCTTTATCCCATTTCAGTTTTATATATAGTGGGGAAGGAGGGGCTGCAACACATTAACACCTCATATATGGAAGAAATTATTCTGGGTAGTGTATGATTATAGGCATCCATCATCATTTTAGTAAGGGAATGGATATCATTTGCTCTAATTTTCCTTTTTTTATTGTAGTAATCCCTTAATTGGAAATATCTAAATAAGTCCTGATTTCTAAGTCCAAAATCATCCTTTAAGTCCTGGAAACTTTTAATTTCACCCTTTGTAAGTACACTACACAATGCTGTTATTCCCCTCTCCTTCCATTGTTGAAATATTGGATCTTCCCTTCCTGGCTTACATGCCTCATCATGCGTAATCCACCTAAGTATTCCAATCTATTTCTCCAATTTGAAGTGTTTGACAATAGAATGCCAGATCTTTAATGAAAAAATCACAATTGGGCCCAGTTTGTCTTTACTATGTCCATGAATTTCACTCTCCCCTATAAAAGACTGAACTTGAAGATCCTGCATATTTGTTTCTATGTCTTTCCTTTTGGCTATGTAACTAGAAGTACACCAGTAAAAAATGAGATGTATTTGCATAGAAATCATTTTTAAGAACTGGAAGAGCCATACCACCTTTTTCTTTAGGTAGTTGGAGTGTTGAATAGCGCACTCGGGGTGGGAAGGTTACTTTTAAAATGTATTCCGTTACAGTTACAAATGACTTCATTAAAAAAGTATTCAGTAACGTAATCCAAGTACCACAATATAAAAGTAATTTAAACATGATTACTTTTGGATTCCTTTTAGTCACATATATAAATAAAGTTAAAAAAAAGCAATATCTAAGTACTTTTATTTAACTATGACTTTAAAATGAAAACTAGTAAAAACTATTTGAAACTATTAAAAATCGTGTCTTGTTTCACCATCTAGATATTACAGCCCGTATACAGCCTATATTACACCATATAAATATTAGTTTATTTTAAAATATGCCTACATGTACAAATGTATGTTAAATGCTGTTATTTTTCTTTATTTCATTGACTGATCCGGGGGTGTGGGGACTTGTTAATTTTTACATTTTCCATCTCATTTTTCACTAGAAAACTTACACACAACTGCAGTCATGCACACCATGGAATTTTAAATCACTAACAAACACCAAATTTTAGCTAACATGATGATTTCAATGCTAGTCGTACCTGCAAATGTTCAAGTTGGTTGAGTAGCCTTTGTTAAAGCAAGAGTCTTCATGCAAAACTTACGCTGTAAAACTGTTATTTCCTTTATCCTCTTTGAAAACAAAATAACTGAAATTTCCAGACATGAAAACGTTTTTCCAGCAGGAAGCATTGTAATTAATTAACTGTAGCAGTGTCTCATCCCGAGGAGAGCAATTGTAGACAGGTGTTATTTGAGCAGGTGGCTCGCGTGAGTCAACATGTGTCAACAGAACCAGGAACTATGATGAAGCAGCGCTAAATATATCGTTATTATGTCAAAATAGTCATTTATTTAATTTTAAATGAAACAAATGTAATCCTGATAGTATTCCCACTTTTTACAAAATGTAACTGTAATCTGAATACTTTGTTTTTTGATGTAACTGTAACGGATTACAGTTACTAGATTTTCGTATCCTGATTATGTAACGCCGTTACATGTATTCCGTTACTCCCCAACCCTGATATAGTATTATTACTATTATTGTTATTATTATATTAAGACAGAGCTGTTGCAATACAACTGCTCTGTAAAATAAAAAAATAAGAATGTGGTCGTCTTAAATTGTGTCCACACTGTACTAATTTATTGCCTTGTTTTCATAAACTGTGGCCGCGAGGGAGCAAATTAACACTGAGGGAATGAATTAAGTTTTGGGAGCAAATATAACTAAAATGAAGTAACAAATTCGTAATTTGTGGCCAGGAACTAAACTGAAGGAGTGAATTATTAAAATAAGGGAACAAGTTCTTAATTCGTAGCTGCCGTTTAACTAAAACGAGGGAACAAACAGTAAATCGTGGCCACAGTTAACTAAAATGAGGCAACAAATTAATAAAAGGAGGGAACTAATTCTTAATTCAGGGGCCATGATAAATATACTTTTGTCTGCATGTTATGTGTGTTATGTAACCCCACAAGCTTTTATTTTGGTGAAAAACTGCAGGGGAAACACACAAAGCACAGCTGGTATCAGTGTATTGATACTGTGGAAAATGAGTATGAAGTTTCAAATATTTCAGTATTATTTAATTTAAAATCACTATTATTGACAACATTAGAATGGGGTAATATGTGTCTCTGGAGCTCAAAACCAGTCATAAGTAGCACGGGTATATTTGTAGAAATAGCCAAAAATACATTGTATGGGTCAAGATTTTTCTTTTATGCCAAAAATCATTAGGATATTATGTAAAGATCATGTTCCATGAAGATATTTAGTAAATTTCCTACCTTAAATACATCAAAACTTTATTTTTGATTAGTAATATGCATTGCTAAGAACTTAATTTGGACAACTTTAAAGGCGATTTTCTCAGTATTTTTTTGCACCTTTCAAATAGTTGTATCTCGGCCAAATATTGTCCTATATCCTAACAAACAATACATCAATGGAAAGCTTATTAATTTCAAACAATTGACCCTTATGACTGGTTTTGTGATCCAGGGTCACATATATTTTGTGGAAGGAAGTAAAAACCAATCAAATTTATGTGCAAAGCAGATGCAATGTCAAAGTTCTTTTGTTGATTTCTGCTCTTGTCTGTACAGATCAAGAGAACCACTTTGGTGGACAGTCGGACGTCAGTGACCGATGTGAAGTTTGCGCCGAAGCACATGGGCCTGATGCTGACCACCTGCTCTGCGGACGGCGTGGTGCGCATCTACGAGGCCCCTGACGTGATGAACCTCAGCCAGTGGTCACTGCAGCACGAGATCTCCTGCAAGCTCTCCTGCTCCTGCATCTCCTGGAACCCCTCCAGGTCTGAACGCCGTCTACACAATCACATATCAGTATGAAAGATGTACTCTTGATTGTCTTAACTGTTTGTTCTGTCCTTTAGTTCTCGAGCTCATCCTCCAATGATAGCCGTGGGCAGTGACGACAGCAACGTCACATACAGTGGCAAAGTGCAAATCTATGAGTATAATGAAAATACGAGGTATGAGCTTCACTCCATGCATCAGTTCATTCCTGTTTTACTTGTTATCGGTTATTAGCGTTTCTAAAGGGTTTATGTTAACCTACAGGAAGTATGCCAAAGCAGAGACATTGATGACTGTGACTGACCCGGTTCATGACATCGCCTTTGCTCCTAATCTGGGGAGATCCTTCCATGTGCTGGCCATAGCCACCAAAGACGTCCGCATTTTCAAACTCATACCGTTGAGGTTAGTAGGATATCACACTCAGTAGTAAGTGAGGTAACAGTCAAATTGGTCATCTTAAATATGTTATTTCACTCAATCATAAGCTCTGAAATAAAACATTTATGACGTATATAATTTTTAAAACATTTACCGTTATGTTGTTTAAGACTTACGTGAAGATGTCCTGGCTGGGATTTCAAAATTGGCTAAAATGGATGTTTTCCTATTGACGTTCTCTCTTCAGTCCTCATACAGTATATGTATGCGTATTTGATCCTACTTTTTTTCCATGCCACGATTGGTTGATTATGTTCAGTGCCTGTATGCTATTTGTCAAACAATTTTCGGGTTATTACCTTCAGCAAGTATGAAAACATTAGGAAAACAAAGCCAAAACCTGAACATTTTGGGCTATCAATCCTGGCCAGGATGTGTCAAAAAAAAAAAAAAAAGAGGACGTATGGTCTCTTTCCAAAATGATTTTAGTTCTTCTGCAGATAATATTTTGAAGAATGACAAATAAAACAACACTGAAAAAAAAAAAAACCTAGTAAGGAGTAGGGTTGCATGATCAATTTGGTGATGATACAATTTTTTCAAATCATGAAGGCAGTGATTTAATTAAATAAATATGCTGCCATTTCTGAGTGAAATGTGGCACTGTTTTTATTTACATGCTGGCGGCTCATTATCAGGTATTTGTTTTCATGCAGATTTGTTCATTTACTGTGAATTGAGCTGCTCTGACACGTGAAACACTATTACAAGCTGCATGTGTACAACGCTTCATTCTGAATTCATGACCTGCAACACATTTATTTATGTATTTTTTACGGGCAAACCACCTAGATAAAAGCTTGCTTAATGTTTGAAAATAAAGAAATTATTAATTTTACAGTACCGAGCCTATAGAATAGATTATATTGATTAAATATGCAACTTTTCAATTTTACAGTAAAATAATATTACAATTATGTGTGATTTTCATAAAAATATCTAACAAAATAAGTATTTCAAATGATCAAACTAAGTATTATAGTTATTTTTAATGGGTCAAAAACAGTGTGAATGTGCCCTATGAAAATGTAACTGTTCACTTGGTAAAAAATCATTTCCAGCTTTAAAAAAAAAAAAAAAAAGTAAATTTTTTTTTTTTTAATTTTTAATTTTTTTTATATTTTTCCCAACAAATAATAGAGCGATTATCTGTTGAAAATCCCTGTATTTTTAAATACCCATTTATTCACAATGTATATCTCAGCAAAATAAAATATTAGCTAATAAAACAAAATACCGCAATGCCAGTTTTTACAATATACCATGCAGCTCTAGTAAGCACCACCCAGAGCATCCTAGCAGCCGCATATTAATGTGGCATAGCAGCATCTACTTAGAACATCTTAGTAACCTCTCATCATGGTGCTGAGTTTTACATGTAAACATGTTTTCCTCGGACTGTATGAATGTTGTTGGTGTGTTGTGTGTTTCTGACAGGAGAGAGAGCGCCAACAGCTCTGGTCCCTCTAAGTTTGAGGTGCAGGTGATGGCTCAGTTTGACAGTCATAACTCTCAGGTGTGGCGCGTGAGCTGGAACATCACCAGCACTCTGCTGGCCTCCTCTGGAGACGACGGCTGTGTGCGGCTCTGGAAAGGTCAGCCGTCAGCTCAGTCTGCTTGCTGCTGGGTGAACAACAATTCGCAGTGATAGCTCTTTATCATTGCCTATTCAGATATTCTCTTTGAAGTCCAATTCTTTTGTTTAATATTGTTTTTAATTATTTTTAATTTCTTTAAATTTTTAATATAATATTAAAAAGAAAAAGGGTTTATCTTTCATTAAAAATATTAACTTGATACATTTGAAACTATGTTTTATTTCTGCTCACAACTAAGACTGCACATAATACGAACTAAGAATATCCCAGTCTGATGTGTTTCATGAAATAAATCACATTATGCAAATTGTGCTGTGAATGCTGTTTCATCTCATCTGCAGCTAATTACATGGACAACTGGAAGTGCACAGGGATCCTGAGAGGGGACGGCAGCCCAGTGAACGGCTCCTCTGGACACGCTGTGGCTCTGAGCGCGGTGGGCGTCCCTGGAGCTGCTCAGATGGTTGTTGGGGCCGCTTCTGCTGGCAGGTACGTGACGGTGCTGTGATGTAGAGGGATGAGCAGTAATGGTGCGTTCAAGTCATTTCGGAAAGATTATATTTATGAGTTGAATGCACTTGAACGGCACCCTCAAAGTCATAATTGTGAGTGGAAAGCTCTGGATTTTATTTGAGCCCTAAGTTTCTGTTTTTAGGGTGGATTAATGAGAAAACGTGACAGACGTTGTGGATGCATCGTCTGTAGTTGAAAAAGTTTTTGAAACATGCAAAAAAAAGTATTTACAATAAACTAAGTTGCATGTATAAAATATAATGGTATTGTACAATTATGAGGGAATATAGAATGATTCCGTTTACAGCACGTTCATAAACTGAATAAAAACCTAAAAAAAACAAAACTGATACACATTTTTATTTATCAAAAAATGCACAACCTTCCAAGTCTTAAATACGAACTTTCCAGGAGGACTGCCATATATAACCCTCAATATTGTCATTTTTAAGATAACACTTTAGGTTAGGGAACACCTTTGACTATTAACTAGTTGCTTGTTAGCATGCATATTGGCTGTTTTTAGTACTTATAAAGCACATATTAATGCATGACCATATTCTAGATGACTTAACACTACCCAATACCTAAACATAACTACAACCACCTTACTTACTGTGAATAACAAGCAAATTAGGAGTTTATTGAGGGAAAACTGTTAGTTAATAGTGAATTTGTGTTCCCTAATCTAAAGTGTTAACATTTTTGCAAAGACTAAACAGTTTGCATATCAAATAACCATATAATATTGGATAGAATTTTGATAAATATTAATCACAAATGTGTAGGTCTGGAATAATCTTTACATTTTTAAATAAAAGTTCAAAAATTACTGCTTTATGTAAAAAATTAGTTCTCACTTTTTGGGAATTGACAGAGGCAGTTTTATTTTCTACTTTTTTTGCATTTGTCTGCATTTGCATTTTCAGGTTTGTGGTTTATACATAATTATGTCTTATGTTTAACAGAAAAAAAGCTCAGCTGATGCCAGGCTAATGGCATGACATGCTGATTGGCTGTTTGCTGCATGCACGTGCACAGGATTGGACTGAGACCTCATTGACCCTTCCCTGAACACTCGTCTAGCTACTAATCCGACAGAAGCGTGTGCTGACGGCACGATCGGTTGTGTGGCTGCTAAAGGAACTGTGCCTCTGTGTGTGTTGTGTTCAGTGGTACTTGCCTGACAATGAGCATTTTTTTTTCTTTGTATTTTTGAACAAATTATACACTAAACTTGATTCCCATCAATACTGACATACTTATTAATTGTTGTGATGTGATGCAGTATTACTTATTTATTTTAATACATTTTGGTCATTTTTCATGAGTTTCAAACATAATTGTCTGCATTTGTCAACATTTGTATTGACCATGTCAGAAAACTGTCGAAGTTGCATTTAAAGGAGCAGTTCACTCAAAATCAAAACTATATCATTTAATTGCCGTCAAACGTTCCAGAATATTTTTTTTCTTCTGTGAAGCACAAAAGAAGACTTTTTTAAAATCCTCATTTATTTGCATTTGGAACATCTTGAAGGTGGGTAAATTTGGCATCTTTGGTTTCTGGGTGAATTATTCCTTTAGCTCAGGTTTCCAGAGACCACTACACATATCTGTGCTGTTGGTTTGAAGCTGCTGGCATGTAATGTGTGGTGTGGACAGTAGAGGGAGACACTATCATTCAGCCCAGTTCTGCTCAAAACACTGTCTCCAAATATGTCCTTGGAATTACTAACACATTACATTTAATTTGTCACACTAACTGAATTAACAGATTTCAGTAACTCTTTTATGATGTAGGAACACATATTGTTTTAAAAAAGCAGCTTTTTGCTGTTCTAAATCCTAGTAGACAATGATGAAACGTGTCATGCTAAACAGTATCTATCTCTGTTAATTAAAAAAAGTCACCAAAAGTTTGTCAAAATTCAGGAGTCTGGTGCATGAATAATGGACCATAAATCAAAATCTGGAAGCTGATCATTAATGCTATATATATTGGAGATCTTGAGATGCTCGCTCCACTTCATGACAGGAACTCAGCATATTCCTTATAGTGGCGCCACTTGAAATGGGAATTCAAAAGGAGAACATTTAAACAGTTTTTGAAATGAATGCAACTTTTGTGAGTGCATTTTTCTAAAATAAAGTTTGTTTTTCAGTTCTGAGTTATGTAATAACCTCTCTGAGGTTTGTCTTTATGTTTGTCCTCATTCAAGGAGACCTTGCAAGAGAGGAACAAGTTGGTCTGAAAAGACATTAAAAAAAGAAAAGACTAAAAATTAATAAAAAGTTTTTGAACTGTTACTGTGAACAAAATCCTGATTCAGTCCCACTCAGATCATGACCCCAGTCAATTCTAAAGAACAGACTTGTGTAATAATTGTTAATCAAATCATAGTGGCAACTGTAGGTTTAAACATTCAATGCTGCGGTTTTTCTATTAAAAGTTATCAAACACGTTTTTTTTTTCCCCCTTTATTTTCTGTGTAATAAAATTTATCGGCAACTAAAAAACATTTCTCCCCAAATTAGCTAGTCCTTATACTGAAAGTCAACTAAAATAGTTTTAAATTTGTTTTAATTTGATCAATTGTGTCTTTTAATGTTTTTGTCTGTTTTAATGTTCAGTGGTGGAAAATAAAATCACAGAAATCTTGTTTGCAGGCTACAAATTTTGCTGATTATTATGGATAACACTTTAGATTAGGGAACTCAATTCACTAATAACAAGTTGCTTATTAGCATGCATATTATTAGCATATTGGCCATATATTAGTATTTATAAAGCACATATTGATGCCTTATTCTGCTAGATCCCTTAAAAGGATAGTTCACCCAAAAATGCAATTTTGATGTTTATCTGCTTACCCCAAGGGCATCCAAGATGTAGGTGACTTTGTTTCTTCAGCAGAACACAAACGAAGATTTTTAACTCAAACCGTTGCAGTCTGTCAGTCATATAACATCAGTCAATGGGACAATGGGAGAAAAAAAGAACATACACAGACAAAACCAAATTAAACCCTGCGGCTGGTGACGATACATTGAGGTCTAAAGACATGAAACGATCGGTCTGTGCAAGAAACTGAACAGTATTTATATAGTTTTTTAAACATCAAATTTTCATTTTTGGGTGAACTATCCCTTTAACCTGATCCAATACCTAAACATAACCTTTATGAACAACTACCTTACTATCAATAAGGAGCAAATTAGGAGTTTATTGAGGGAAAGCTCTTAGTTAATAGTGAATATGTGTTCCCAAATCTAAAGTGTTACCAAATTATGTACCACATTTTGGTTAATGAAATTATAAAAATTCTTGAATGAATGAATGAATCAATCTGCTCATATAAATTTCAGTTTGAGCTCCCAAGCTTGATAATAATAATTTTCAAAGTTTCTTTAAGTTTAAAGTTTCTTTAAATTTTTGGTAACACTTTATTTTAAGGTGTCCTTGTTACACGTTACATGTTTACTATTATAATAACAATAAATTATGCATAATTACATGCAAGTAACCTTAAGCCAAACCCTAATCCTAACCCTAACCATATAGTAAGTACATGCAGTTAATTAATATTAATCAGTACTTAAATGTATAATTACACTGTAACAAGGACACCTTAAAATAAAGCATAACCAAATTTTCTTGCCGCCTTTTTCTGTTTTTTCCCCATTATTTATGTCTTACCCTATAGGCTTCTACTGTAAATGCATGACTATAAACATGATAGTGGTTTTTACAAACTGAAGAACGACCTGAAATTATCTTTTGTGATAATTGACATTATGCCACACGCTGTTGATTAACATTTCATTGATTTGAAACTGAAGCATTCCTTTAAAGGGATAGTTCACCCAAAACTAGACAAACTAGACTGTTGCTGTCTATGGAGGGTCAGAAAGCTCTCAGATTTCATCAAAAATATCTTCATTTGTGTTCCGAAGAAGAACGAAGGTCTTACAGGTTTGGAACGACATGAGGGTGAGTAATTAATGACAGAATTTTCATTTTTGGGTGAATTATCCCTTTAACTCTCCTCCTGACAATGTTACCTTGTGTTCAACCTTTATTTGTTTCTTAGTTTTTCCTCACTGTCCATTTTTCTATCATCTCTCTGTGTTGGTGGTGTGTCTCATTTGTGGTGTTTGTTTGGCTTCGCCCCCACTCTGTTCCTCCAGGTACTTCTTCCCTCATTTGGACTCCCCTGGAGTGGGCTCTCGTCTGGCCCACCTCCTGCCTCCCCCCTCTCTCATCGAGCAAATGTATGAGCCTGATCCGTCCCACGCTCCTCAGCTACGTCATCGACACACGGCCAACTCCACCAATCAACCCACCGAACATGACTGAGAACCTCACACTAATCTGCTTTTATATGGCTCTTCACATTTAGTGTGTATAATTTGTGTCATCAAAGGTGTTAGGTTTTTTTTGGGTTATTTAATTTTCTTTATTAACATTATCAAAATTGTCTTTGTTATGTCCAGATAGTTTACCATAAAAAATTAATTATATTTAAATTATATATAAGGAAAATTAAGACAACTGTTTTCATGATTTTCTTACTGTAATATTTTTGAGTTTGTAACAGTAAAAATACTGTTATGAAATGTTTGTAGTTAAATAATTATAAATTAAGGGTAGTATAACATACTGCGATGAATGAATAATTTTATAAGTAGCATTTTATTTTATTATTATTATTATTGTTATTTTCTTTTTGCATTTATTTTTAAGGAAAGTTATCCTTACTTTATGAAAATGATGTTAAAAGGCAAATGATGTCACAATGCTTTTGATTTTGATGTAAAATATGACTGGGCCTTTACTTAACAGGTTGAGATTTATCTGATATATTTGGTACATTGTTTCACAATCTGAAACTTTTTACAGAATGTTTTTCATATTAAAAATAAAATAATAATAATTAAAAAAAAACTGGAATAAAATTTGTACCTTTCATTTTGTTAGGTTAAAACGATTTAAAAAGATGTATGAATTTGGTCTTTCAATATGTAGATACAATCAAAAATGCTGTATATATAGTGTCAGTATGTATACACACACACACACCCAGTCCTGATCAGATCAAACACTTTGAGTCATGGTAGTTGTGGGTTGTTTTTTCTCTTCTGTGTCTGTGGCAGATGTAAGTGGTCAGGGCTTTGGGCCTCGGGCTGTTAAGAGTGTGTTAATCAAGAGAACATACAGTATCGTGGCCTAATTACACACCTGCCAACCCTGTGGCCATGTCTGCACTGGGCTGGCATGGACTCTCTCCACAGAACCACACAGTAATGGCAAACACGCTTGTTAAATCCTTGCCAGAGGGTTCAGGCTCTTTTTGGTAAATGAGTCTTTGAAGAGGGTGAAATGACACAAGCCCTCCTCTCACATTAGCACCTCCCTCTCCACTGGCCCCGCCCCTTCATACTGCTGTCTCATCACTCCACACACACACACACATACAGTATATATTTAAGTCTATATTTGATCATTTTTATGAGCACAAATTATTTTACTTGAAGAAATTGAAAATGCTGTAATCAAAATCAGTTGTTTGTCTATCTATCTATCTATCTATCTATCTATCAATTCATTCGTCTATCTATCTACAGTGGGTACGGAAAGTATTCAGACCCCTTTCACTTTTTTTCAATTTTGTTATGTTGCAGCCTGATACTACAATTGTTTAAATTCATTTTTTTTTTCTCTTTAATCTACACTCTGTACCTCATAATGATGAAGTGAAAACAGAATTTTAGAAATGTCTGTAAATTTATTAAAAAGAAAAAACTGAAATATCACATTTACATAAGTATTCAGACCCTTTGCAACAACACTTGAAATTTCGCTCAGGTGCCTCCCATGTCTCTTGATCATTGCAGAGATGTTTCTACACCTTGATTGGAGTCTGCCTGTGGTAAATTAAATTGATTGGACATGATTTGGAAAGGCCCACACCTCTCTGTAAAAGGCCTCACAGCTGATAATGCACATCAGAGCGAAAACCAAGCCACGAGGTCAAAGGAACTGCCTGCAGAGCTCAGACACAGGATTGTATTGAGGCACAGATCTGAGGAAGGCTACAAAAAAAAATTCTGCTGCACTGAAGGTTCCCAAGAGCACAGTGGCTTCCATAATTCTCAAATGGAAGAAGTTTGGCACAACCAGGACTCTTCCAAGAGCTGGTCCCCAGCCAAACTGAGCAATTGATGGAGAAGGGGCTTGTCTAGACTGGTGACCAAGAACCTGGTGGTCACTCTAGTTGAGCTCCATGATCATATATGCAGATGGGAGAAACCTACAGAAGGACAAACATCACTGCAACACTCCACCGATCTGGGCTTTATGGCAGTGTGGCCAAACTCAATCCTCTCCTCAGTGAAGACACATGAAAACACACTTGGAATTTGCAATAAAGCACCTAAAGGACCCTCAGACTCTGAGAAACAAGATTACCTGGTCTGATGAACCTCAATTCTAAGCATAATGTTTGAAGGAAACTGGCTCTTCTCATCACCTGCAGAGTACCATCCCAAAAGTAAAGTGTGGTGGTAGCAGCCTCATGCTGTTGGGCTGTTTTTCAGCGGCAGGGACTGAGGAACTCATCAGAGTAGAAGAAAAGCTCAATGCACCAAAATATTGAGATAGCCTTAATGAAAACCCAGTCCAGGGCATTCAAAACCTCAGACTGGGCCGAAGGTTCACCTTCTTGCATGACAATGACCCTAAGCACACAGCCAAGGCAACACAGGAGTGGCTTAGGGACAACTCTGTGAATGTCCTAGAGTGACCCAGCCAGAGCCCTGACTTGAACCCTATCGAACATCTCTGGAGAGACCTGAAAAAGGCTGTCAACAGACGGTCCCCATCCAACCT